>JAVQJD010089849.1:0-36036 GCA_036023655.1 Nannoperca australis | reverse complement strand
ACCAAAAATCGGTCATCTCTTTTTGAGAAAACACATATCAAAACGCGTCTTGGGGGCAAAAACAATTTAACTCCACCCCCCCCCCCCCCCCCCCCCCCATAAAGGAAGATTTCTACTAGACTTAGTTTCATGTTGGTACTCACTACTTGTCACAGAGGAGACGGCCGGCTGGAGGCCGCTGAGCAAGGCAGTCCATCCCAAAATCAACAGAGTCAGCATCTCCTCTTCTCTGCAGCAACTACTCAAACAACACAAGTGCAAACATCTGTAGGATTTGATAGAAAACGTGGATATTCACATGTATATTAATGTGTTAACGACTCTTTTATTAACCCTCACTTCAACACGAGTGGACGAGCAGCAGGTGGATTTGTTTCTCGCTGCTCACACTGGTGAATGTGCATGCTCGATAACAAGCTCGGTTTACAACTCCGTTCATGCTTTAATTAATGAGCTGAACCCTAAATCTTTATTTATTCTGCGCTGCAGGACACAGATCACACAGAAGTCTTTTCAGCTGATCCTGTAACAAAGTCTCACAACTCCACTTCTTTAGTTTGTAGATTTCACTGTTAAACCACTGAAGTCCTCATGCAAACAGTGTTGACAGTCAAAGAGAATTAAATCATTTGGAAAAGTGCTAACCCACAACCTGGTGCATGTGCAGATATTCTTCCTGATCCACAACATGTTTTATTCGTTGTAATAATTCTGGATTTGAGAGGTGAAAATGTTCCCGTTACCTCCGTGTTGCCTCCTGCTCTCCCGTCCTGCAGTGGAGAGGTCTGTTAGAGGCGGATTCTCTCCCTGGTCATCGTCCAGACAAATCTGCAAAGCTTGCACGCTGAGTCCGACTTCTCTGAATATACTGTGGAACTGCAACGCAGCCCCTGGCAGCGCGCTGCAGGAATAATCACATAATTACTTGCACACAGAGCCAACGAGGAGCCTGCTGCTGAGAGGCCACGCTGGAGCATCAAACAGAAAGCAGCCAGTGGCATCTTCTGTCATGCTGAATTATATTATCACTGGATTAACATTTACATTGTGTGCTTTTAGAAATCCTCACAGAATCATGCAGCTTATTGCAACTCTAGAAATCTCACCCATGATTCAGAGCAGTGTTAGTTTGTGTTAAAAGAGGAGAGCTGTTGCAGGAAACATGCTTCACTCCACTGGTTTAACCTCTCACCTTTGCTGCAGTGATGCAAAGTGTACCTCAGGGTGTGTCAGAACACCGTGACGTCACTGGTGGGCGTGGCCAGAGCTGCTTGTCCAAGCAGATTTAGCACTTAAAGGGTGCGCTGCTTCGGTCAGCTTTAATTCACAGCTCCATACGGCACGTTGATAGAATACATGTACCAACAGATCTGTGGTCAGGAGCAACTTATACACATTTTACGTGTTTATAGAAGCTGAATCCAAATGGCTAATAAACTGTCGCATCTGTGCAAACGCTCACAGGCAGTTATCACTTTTGAAAAGGTTTGAAACCCAGTTATTAAATGGATTCTCAGGGGAAATACAACTTTGGAAGTCAGAGTTATAAAGTTGAACCTTTTAGCGTTAGATTTCCATTTTTTATCCCTCCAGTGAAACACAAAGACTCTAACTTTGGAAGAAACCCACTGGATTTGACAACCTCACACAGCCGAAGATGGACTTTTGAATGAGGAAAAAAAGACTGTGGACTTTGTTCCCCATCACTGAAACGACTTGAGGAAGCCATCTCTTAATGGTCAGTATGAACAGGAGTGTTACAGCAACCAGAAGCTGCTGTAACGTACACACAAGCAGCTGACGGATCTTTGGAGACCAATTTAAAAGAACTGAAACCACTGGATGGGCCAGCAGACAGCAGCATCTGATTCTATAATATACGTTTGGCTGTATGAGTGTTAACCTCCGCTCCTGATGCATGCAAGTCAAACAAAAAGGTTTATTATTTAAAGATTTATTATCAATTCTGTCTTTTATTGAAGTATTTAAAACCACAAATAAAGACTGAAGTGCAGACCGTCTACGAACATCTACAGAACTTTAAAAAAATGCATTAAGAAGGTGAAAAGACAGACAACCAAGAAATACTACAAAATAAACATGAGCACTGGAGTTGATCTGCCCAAAAAAATAAAAAAATAAAATAAAAAGAGGCACATGAGGAATCAAGTGACAGCTTATGTACAAAATTTAGGGAGAAAATATGTTTCTTCTGCATTCATTTGTAATAAAACTGATGAAGACTTCAGAGCCGAAAGTATGTCGAGGCTACAGAGATTAAAAATCTTTACACAGCTTACCAAGTGTGGCTGTGCTTCCCTTTGAGTGTTTCTTAAAATCCTATAAACTACACAACAGCTCGAGCTAGAAATAAAGAAAAAAGTGCTGCTAGCATTTATTAAAACACTTTAAACAAATTAAAAAGTTGAGACGAGGCCGAGTTAAAACAATAAAACCCTCCTTACACAGGATGGTACAAGTCCTTTGTGGAATAGATTAGTCTTTTAAGGCCTGTACAGCAATCTGATGTCCGATCCCACAGAAGCAGGGGAGTCTTCAGGGTTTGCCGTCCGTCTGGCTGAGGCGCGTCTGCAGCTCCACCACCACGCTCCTCATCATGCCGCCCAGCTGATGGTGCATGTGAACGAGCTGCAGCGGCGAGCAGCGGCTCAGTTCCAGCGGCGTCATCCTGCAGCTCAGGGCCTCCACCTCTGACAGCAGAGCTCCGTCGGGCCGCTGCTGCCCAGCTGGCGTGTCGGGGGTCTGAGTCCCTTTGCTTTCTTGCTCCGGCCTCCCGTCTGCCGAGACGGACTCGTACACCAGCGCGGTCGCTGCAAATAGAAGAGACGTTTATACAACAGCTTCAGCATCATGAGGAATCTGCTTCTTCCTGGAGAAACAATATGAAGCAGAAAGAAAGTAAACAAGCTTCCCCCAAACTTCTTCCCCAAACTCATCATTAATGCATTTCAAGTCACAGCGTTTAAACTCTTGAGCCCGACATCCCGGCTCAGTCACCTGCACCAAAAGGACAAAACGAATGGAGTACATCCTCGTGGTGTCACAAAGACACACACACACACTTTTAAATGTTGTTCAGTAACCTGAGAGACTTTCAGGGGCACATTTTATTTATTTCTCAGTTCTCTGCACACTTTTCCTCCAGATTGCCAACAAGTCTTTCTTTTAATTAAACAACTGATTTACCTAGTTACGCAGGTGCAGCCCAAACCATAAACACAGGCATCACCTGTGCCAGAACTGAAGCTAATAAAGTGAAGCAGAGCAAAGTTGGAGGTTTTAGTGGAGGCGTGTTTAGGCACCACCTGTTCTCTAAACTGTAACAGTCAATTTCTCTGCAGGTCTTCACTGTCGGACCTCGGTACATGTTCCCATTCAAAGAAAAACATACAGAGGCAATGAAGTTTGACTCAAAACTGAGCAGATTTATATAGAAAAAAAGAAACCACCTAATACAAAATGTTCACTACATAATCACTAAATGATTTTAGGTTTGAAACCAAAGACCAACAGCTGTCTTCTACTTGATGTGCCAGGCTTTGAAGCAGTTCCTCTTGGAGGTGAAGCACAGGGGCACCTGGCACTTTAAGCAGTACACAGGAGTCTTCACCCTCTTGATGCCAGCCTTATGGCATCGTCGGCAGTACTTCCTAGATTGCGACCCATCATCTCCGTAGTATTCAGGCATGCAGGAGGTTGATTGTGGTGTAGGAGGAGGAGGTGCCGACACTTTGGCAAACACCAGCATTTCTGCAGCCAGCTGCTCCCTGAAGCGCTTCTGGGTCATCTGCCTTTTCAGGGTGGGATCGTCCTTTTTGCACAGCTCCTTGTGGAGAAGGAAGCCGTTGACCACAGCAATGTCCAGAAAATGGTAAAAAAAGGTCTTGTACCACTTCATGGTCTTGTGGTGCACGCTGTAGTAGCCGATCAGCGCATCGGACAGATCCACGCCTCCCATGTGGCGGTTGTAATTCAGCACGGAGTCGGGAATGGTCACGTCCTTGGTTTGCCACACACCAGCCTTCTTCACTCTCCTCTTCACCGTCTGCCCGCTGAACGCTTCGTGCACAGTGGAGCACATGTTCACCTCTCGCGTGTCCATCCATTTAACAAACAGGAGTTGGTTCTGCCGGATCCAGCGCATCTCTCCCCTTTCAGCCTTCTTGGGCAGTTCGTTCAGTTTGGTCATTGGAAAGCCCCTTTGATTCTTCCTGATGGTCCCACAGGCGCCCGTCTTCTGTCTGAGCAGTTCCTCAAAGAGGGCAGGACTGGAATAAAAATTGTCAACAAAGAGCGTGTAGCCCCGACCGAGGAGAAGGAAATCCATGAGGTCCATGACGGACGTGTAGCTCAAACCCTGGCCTGGGCCGCGCACGCTCTTCCCCTCACACACAAAGAAGTTCCACGTGTAGGCAGTCAAGGAGTCGGCCAGCACAAATATTTTGTACCCCCACTTTGTGGGCTTTGCCTTATTATACTGCTTTATACTGATGTGAGCCTTGGACGCCACCATCCTTTCATCAATCGCAATGTTGCAGTAAGGCTGGAAGTGTGCTTTGCAGGCGTTCACCATCTCCGTGTACAGAGGCTTGATCTTGAACAGCCTGTCGTACTCGGCCGTGTTCCTTTTCCGCTCGTTGGCTTCGTCCTCTGCTGGGTTGCTCAAGTGCAGCGACCACAAGATGGATTCAAAGTGATCACGTGTCATTGTGTCGCCGGGGAATCTAAAGTTATATGGCCATTCCTTTTTCCAGTAGTCGGCTCTACAGTGCACTTTCACAAGCCCAGAGAAGATGATAATAGACAGGAACGTATAGAAGTCGCTCACGGTCAGAGGTTTCCAACTAAACTTCAATCCAGCCCGCTGCCTCTTGACAGCATTCGCGTTTGTGTTTGCGATGATGGTGCGAACGACAGAGGAGCTAAAGAACAGCTGGAACAGTGAGAGAGGAGACCACGAGGCGGTGGTGTCAAAGGTGGGGCCTGGCTCCCTGACGGGCCGGAAATCCAGTTTCGGTGGTTTTAGGTCTTTCTCCTCTCTGCCACGCCACCGATGTTCCTCCCCCTCGCTCACTCGAGAAGTCGTAGACCGACTTTGACGGCGCTTTGTTAGACTTGATAACTTGGTGAATGGGCCTGGTGTGTAATCATCATCATAGTCCTTCTCCTCCTCATCGTCCTCATCATCTTCCTCATCGTCCTCCTCCTCCTCATTGTCTTCCTCCTCCCTAAAGAAACAAGACGGATGAGAAAAAGTCAGGACGGGGTCAGGATGTTATGGTCATGACTACGTTTTATGCTAGCTGGTACATTTCCACTGTTCTGACTAGACACCAAATATATAAATACATCGATGATGATGATAATAATAATAATGATAATAATAATAATGATAATAATAATATCATCACATACCCGTCCATCGATGAATCCAGGATGATGAAGTCCGCTTCATCGTCACTCAGGTCAGACACCATCAAATCCTCATCGGCCTCAGAGTCCGGTATGGTGTACAGTATTTCTGGAAGAGCATAAAAGCGTTTTCTTCCTCTTCTTTGAAACGACATGTTTTACGTCGATGAACATGCTGTCGAACGATCACGCGGACAAACAACGCGTCCCGGACCGAACGAAGCGCTCTGCTGCGTAACCGTCTCCTTCCTGTTTATTGGCGGATCGCAAACCATCTGAATGCCGACTGGTCTATTAGAAAAACCAGCAGACAAACAAAAACACAAACACCGTATGTCCTACCCCTGCCAGTGTTATATAACCCATCACCCCCCCAGAGACAGACCGTGTGTTTGCATGGGAGGCTGGGGCGTCGGCCTACTGCAGTTCCTTCCCCATGACTTGCAAATGAACAGAAAACTGCTGGAATCAACACGAAATGACCCGGAGATGTTGGAGAACCCGTTACTAGTGGCTTTAAGGAACAAGACAAAAACTTTAGAAAACAGCAAAGACAAAAGACAAAGAGTGGTTGCAAATGGAAGGAACGTTTTTTGTTCTTTGACGGTTTATTCAGCGAGTTTTAATCGTATTGTGTTTGTGTGGCTAGTGGGAAGTGATCGACATCAGGACGGCGCTCAGACGGAGGACGCTTCATGCGACACGCTCAGTCGATTAGTTTGGGGTTTGACTTTAGAAATGGTTACGCTAGTTTACTCGTCAAGCTTCTTCTGATCAAAACAGTGTCACATGACTACATGTTTTACACACCTAGTGTCTCGCCCGAGGTCTTCTCCTCCTGGTCCTGGTTCAGAGGAGCACCAATCTCCTCCAGTTCAGACGTCATCCTCTCGGTTTCATCAAAACTCTTCAACTCGTCACCACCTCGTCCTTTGCGCTGGAAGAGAATAGTTAAGATGTCAAATACGAGAACGTGACCTTTGTGTTCTTGTAAAATGTTATTTGTTGCATCTAACCCCAGACAAACCTGCTGTTCGTAGATTTTAAGCGCCTTTTTGACATTGGAGATCTTTGGGGAGCGAACTGGCAGAGTCTTGACTTCACTGGGAGTTAGAGCACTGAGGTCACCGACTGTTTTGATGTTCCTGGCTCGAACCAGCTGCCCAAAACCACGAGACCTGTGAGGAGAATCAGAGGTCATGCATACATGCACCCGATAAAACAAACAAAAATAACTTCCATGAACCCTGAGGTGTACTCACCACATGTTGGAGGATATCTGAGGCAGCACAGCTTCTACAGGGGTGGAGCAGCCCACTAAGGCTGGGTAGATGCAGTCTCTGGAGACTGGACGTGGCTCTTGGCTCATTTCGGAAATCTGGAGAAAAAAAAAAAAAAAAGGGGTTGCATCAACAATTAGGACCAAAAGCCTCCAACTGTGCACCAGACTAAAACAATCAGAAGAAAACGTGCATGTTGAAGGGTGTTTGCACAGAGTTATCATCCAACTGTGCAGCTCTAGGGAGCTTTCTAACCACCCACAGTGCTTCTCATTCGGGTGCATACCAGACATTTCTTGGAGCTTTTGTAACCTGGACTGTGCAGGTTTCTGGGACTGAAGACCAGCAAGCCCTTTGTTGGAGTAGTGACATACTAGAAGAAGGAGCAGAGGGGCGTCATGTTAGCAGTTAGCATCCAAGCAGGTGAAGAAACGTTTGGTTCGTGTTGACGGCCTCGTTCATACCTTAGGCTGCGGGATGCTGCTCACTTTAAATCTTCTGGGGGAGCTGGTTCTGACAGCAGGGCTGCGGCGATCAATGTCGTCCGCCACTTCCTGACGCTGGATTGGATCAGCAAAAGACACGCGCCTGGACTGCGAAGTTCAAGGAGACAAGACAGTTACTTTCACACCAAACAAGTACATGGTCAGATGTTTATAATGGAACTGGTGCACTTTGTCACTTACTTTGACAAGAGGCGACGGAGTCTCGTCCTCTAGCGGTCTCTTCTGGCCCTTCTTAAGAATACTGGTCGATGGGGAGGCTGAAGGAGACCAGGTTCCTCTGGCCCTGTCACTGCTGGGGCTCTGGACGACCTCTGTCCCCAGGAAGTCCTCCAGCTCCTGCTTCGCTGGAGAATCTGGAAACACGTCTTTGCTGGTTGATTCTGATAACGCAGCATCCAAATGTGTCAGAGGTTCCTCTGTATGTTCACACTTTGTACTCTGGGTTTTGATGTCTTGATCGCTCTCCTGTAGAGGTGCGATGGCGGCACTGGCCTCCGTGTGCTGGTTTCTTGATTTGCCTTCTTCGATGGAGGAAAACTCTTGAACTTCCTCCTTTATAAAGTCACCTATGACATCTAGACGATGCACTGGGTCTTCAGCTGTGTCGTCCACTGGAACAGCTGGATGTTCGAGGTGATTTGAACCATCATGTTTTTCTGTAACATTGTCAACAGGCTCTGAAACCTCTGAAGCCTGCAGTTCTTCTGTTGTCTCATCAGGGGGCGCCAGTGTGTCCACAGCTGGATGACAAGGCAAATTTGTCTGTTCAGTACTGATCCCAACTGATTCGAGCCTCTCAGCAGGCTGCAGGTCTCCAGAGTCTCCCTCTTGTGACGAGGTTTTATCAATGTTTGCCTCAGAGTCCTTTTGCCTTTGCGCCTCCTCACAAGGACTCGCACCGAGCGATTCTCTCTCTGCGGCGTCAGGTTTCTCTGCAGCAGCGTCAACCTCTACCTCCATTGGCGATCCTTTATTACTTTGCTCCTCAATGATACTTGAGACCTGGAGCGATTCAGAACCCTGCACATCTGGGGTTTTCTGCAAATCCTCTACATCTGTTGCACTTTTAGCTTCTGTGCTTTCTGTTTCTGCCTTTTGAGAAGTCTCAGAATCTTCTTTTACAACATCACTACTCACTTTGTCTTTAGATTCAAGGGTGAGAGGACTTTGAAGAGACGCTCGAGGTTTCCTCCCTCTCTTTTTGGGCATGGGGGAATTTTCTTTAGCCTCCGAGGATTCGGACTCCGAGGACTCCATATTGCCTGCCAGCGCTTGAGAAGATCTTCGTCTCGAGTACCTACCCCTGCCTTGAGAGGACTCTGCTGATCCTGCAATATCTAATGACTGCGAACTCTCTGGGGTTGAGCTAGGACTCGACTTTGACTGATCCTCTTGTACCTTGCTCCTTCTGGTCCTTCCTCCAGTTCTGGCCTCTGCCAGAGGGGCCTGAGAACTGGACCTACTCTGCCGTCCTAACGGATCCTGATTTTCACTCTTGTCTTCAGACTCGGCTGCCTCAGACGACGCCTTGCTTCTTCTGGATCTTCGCAGCGACTGGCTGTCAGAGGACGAGGGTGTGATCACTTGAGAGTCGTCTTGACTGAGCTCGCCATCTGTACCGTCTCTTGTGTCGCGTTCGTCTTTGACCTCCGATTCAGTCGCCAACTCTTTTGTGGAGCTTGTTGCGTCTTGGGACTCGTCATGAGTTGAAGAAGCAACGATCGGAGAATTTCTCTTTTTCATTTTGGTCTCTCTTTCTGTAATCTCAGACTCTTGGGAAGTGCCACCAGTTTGAGGGGCAGTAGAGGTCACTGACAAATCTTTTAGCTTGTCACCATCTTTTTCAGTCTGTTCTACAAGCTCAGACTCTTGGGAACTGCCACCAGCTTGAGGGGAAGGAGAGGTTATTGACGAATCTTTCTTTGGCTTCTTCGACTTTTTTTTTGGCTTATCGTCAAGCTCATGTGTGGCGGTTTGGCTGGACTCTTCGACTTTGTCAGGCAAAACCTGTCTCTTCATCGCACCCTCCTCCTTAGTCTCCAGTGATTTGCTCCTCCGACTGTGCCTCCCCTGCGACTGGCTGTCATAATCGGACAGATCAGTCTGGCTGGACTCGTGCTCTCTGGTGCTTCTCCTTCTGGGTTCTGGTTGATCAAGGAAGTCTTGTGAACTGCGGTGGAGCTTGATCTTCTTGTGGGCTCTACCTTGAGAGCTGGTTTGGCTCGACTCGCCCTTGTCCCTCTGAGCCCTCGATCGTAGTCGCTCTCTGCCACCGTCCTCCTCAGCGGCCTGCTTACTTCTTGTGTTTGGTCTGCTTTGCATTGAGTTTGACTTTGGAGAATCACTTTTAGGTTCTTCTCCAGAACGCCTCCTTTTGAACTGCGTGTATTTCTCTTCCCGTTCCTCAGGATCCTCTCCAGGCAGCTGAGGTCTGACTCGGTAGCGTCCGGACCGCCTGGGTTCGCCTGGAGAACAATCATCCAGGGATCCCTCTTCCTGACTTGAGGGTTTCTCTTCGTCTAACCGGGAAGCCATTTTTGTGCTCGCCTTGTCCTCCACTTCAGTCTGGGTGTCTGGAATAACATCTTCATCTGTCGTATCACTGGGCAGTCTCTCCGTCAGCCTCACCGGCTCACTTTTCATCCCAGAGTCTTTTGGCCTTCGAGGGGACTCGAGGGCATCGTTCGCAGGACACTGCAAGTTCATTGTTCCAATCCGAGTGGACGGGGAATCCTGAGAGTTTGGACCAGTGGATGTCCGAGAAGCCCGCGAGCATGATGTCTTGTTGGAGTTTGAGCGTTCTTGGCTGACAGAGGTCTTTATGAGGGGACCTGTGAACGTGGATGCACTGCTGGGGCTGGCAGGCTTTCCCTCAGCATACTTCTCCAGAGTGATGAAGGACTGACGGCGACTGTTGGTTTTCTGGGGAGTCCCTGAGACCAAATCTGAAGTGCCAGAGATGTTCGGACTTGTGTCTTCTTTAGATTGCACATCCACGTCTTCTGCTCCATCACCACTCTTGGCATCATCCTCCATAGAAACATCAGTCGACTCTGGGATCATCTTGGCCTGCTTGTCATTTTCTGCCACGTCATCTACAGCTTTTGGGCTGCCAAAGTCTTGAGTCTCTGTTGTTAGAACTTCCAAGTCTTCTCCGTTTTCCACATGTTGAAGAACCTGAAAGAAACCAAATCTGTCTGTATAGATAGAACGACCTGCGTTTGCCCCGATCAAACGTCTTTCTATGGCCACTTGTCAAATTTCACCAATGTGAGTTAAAAGGAGAGATCTGATTGGAAAGCAATGGTCTCTTGGCGTATCAATACACTAGTGCCCCTACTGCAGTCTGTTATAATGAAGCCGATGTGTTTTCTTCTTTAACTGTACACGTTTGCAGTGCGAACAGTTTAATGTTAGCGCAGTAGCTACACATTCAAGAACATAAAATAAATAACCTCATTTCAAATCAGTGTGAGAAAGAGCACAGTATAAAAGATAACTTCATAAAAACATGGTCATTTGTTTATTCATGACGGGAGCTGATGCAACCGATTACTAAATTGTGTAACGTCACAATCACCCCCAGACTCCAGTTGGTCCCACAGTACATGTGGTCTGTGTTCTGCAATTTAAAATGTACATGGATGCGTCATTCTTGCATTTTCAGAATATAAAAAACCAGGACAAAAAGCCCCACGGTGGAGTCTTTTCCTGGCAGTGTTTTGTGTACCCCGTCATGTGCATTTCATTACCTCGCCAGGAGCCTCTTTGGTAGTAACCTCCTCAGCTCGTTCAGTTGGCAGTTTGTCCCTGTGGGGGTGGGGGAGGGAGGAGTTTATTTCATGAATGCTGTTTATTTGTGAGAGCACAGATGTTAGCAGATGCTCAACACTTACAAAGAGTCTTCTTGGCTCTGTGTGTACTGGCTGAAAACCGTTGCATCCAGAGAAGCATCGAGGTTGTTGTACATGGCAGGGATGTCAACCCTGTACCAGAGAGAACATTAGCTCTACAACACACACACATATATATATATATATATATATATATATATATATATATTTTATAAACGTCACTGGTGGGGCTCTGACCTTTTAGTCCTTTTCACCTCCTTCTGATGCTCCGTCAACACCCGCTCCTTCGTCTCAGGAGGTATGAAGACGAAGTCGATGGAGGCCTCTTCCTCCAAAGCCTCTCTGCGAGGAGGTTTGGGCGAGCCAAAGTCCAGCTTAGTCTGTTGGAGGGCAACACAATGGAAACCAGAAGGACTGTCAAACAAACAATATAATGAGGAACATCTTCAGGAAAGGATCAAACAACAACAAGAACATCGGAGAACATAACATGTTAAATCTTTAATAAAACATGCATTTAGGACTTATTTAATTTTATTAAACTAAAACCACAGCCCTGTTGTCTTCCTGCTGCCTGAGCGGGACCATCCAGTCATCAATAATAATGTTTGAGATTCATTAGATTCAACACCATGTCACAACACAACCCTCGTGGGTCCAGAGACTTACAGAAACTGGCTTGGAGGTCTTTGTGGAGCTCCGGTCCTTCAGCTCCGCCGTCTTTCCCAGCAGCGAGTCCCTCTTCCCCACAGAGGAAACCGGCATCCCACTCAGCTTGGTCTCCAGCTGAGAACTCTCACTCTGAAGACACATCAGACACAAATAGCCAGTTACACCAATGGAGGACAGAGACGGCGGTGAGAATACAGCTGAAGTAAAAGCAACTCACTGAATACTGTCCACTGAGCTCGTCAGGGACACCGACCAGCTCAAAGCCAGGAAGAATGATTGGGGTCTTCAGCTTCACTTGGCTCAATATCGTCCTGATCTCCTCGGGGTAAGTAAGGCTGACGGAGTTGGCGAAGGCTGAGTTCCAGAAGTGGACGACGGAGGTGCGGAGCTGCTTGTTCTTGTGAGGGAACAACACGCAAAGCAGGGGAGCGAGCAGAGCCAGGAGTTCATCGTCGTACGCCAAAGCAGAGCGAGTCTGCAGGCAGCCGAGAACCTCACTGAGAAGCTTCTCCAACTGCAGGAGGCAGAGAAGCAGCGTAAGTCAAGAATTCAAGCACTTTCAAGGTACCTAAACCAAAAATATCCAGGCTATTGAAGACTTTATCATCACAAAATTGTGGTCTAGACAAACTGATATGTCAACAGGATGGTTTTAATTTGAAATATTAAAAAGATGTTTGGTTTCCATGAGCATAGAAACCAAGCATATTCCTAACAAAGTGGTTAAAATTAAGCATTTTCCAAACTCTGAAGACGTCGTTTGAACCCTGTTAAGTTATAAAATGTGCACCTTTCCCAGAAGCTGCGGGGGGAACGTGGGCGGCTCGCTGGCTGCCTGTTTGTAGAGGAGGGCGAGAGGTTGAATCAGAGAAGTCAGGGCTTCCTTGACCGTGTTGGCGAGCGCCAAGTTGGTGAAGAGCGCAGACAGGACGGAGACCAGGGCCAGTCCCGTGGCCTCAGAGGAAGCCTCGGGGTCCTCCAGGTAGACCTGTAGACACTGGACCAGCAGGGACTGGAAGGTGGACAGGTTCCCCAGGACCTTGTTCCTCTTCTTCATCCAGTTCACTGGAGTGTGAGGAGCTGGAAGAAGCACGGAGGGGAAAAACGTCATTGTCTCCCTTTAAGTTAAGTGTGAGGACTTTAATAAGAGGTCAGGCCAAGTTCTCTTACACTTGAGCTTTTGCTGAAACTGAGGCGTGTACGGCGAGAAGTCCACACACCCGACCATGACGTGGAGGAAACTGGCAACAGCATTTAATGTTGAAGGAACCTGGAGGATCAGAGAGCAGCGACATGTCAAAACAGGCTTATTTCTGAACCAATAACTCAAATAAACTAACTGGTTTCCCTCTACTCACCATTAGAGCTTCTCTGTCCACTGCGGCGGCCATCTTTGCACAGAGCTCCTCGCAGCAGATATTCTCCTCAGCCGTGACCACCAGCGCAGAGCAGCGAGCGAACACTGTGTACAGCTTCGACCACGACGACAGCATCGACTTCTGGGCCGCCTGAAACACACACACACACACGTCAGAACCAGGATTTTGGATCGGCGCGGCTGCTTCATGGTGGTCTGATGGACATAAACACACCTGCTGTAGAGGTGTGCCGCGCAGCAGGTGTGTAATGGGGAACAACAGGGCAGAGTGCATGGCGCTGAAGTTGTGCTCCAGAGCGTCTCCTTGGTTGACTTCGTTAGACTGGAAAACAAGAAGTTGTTGGAAAAGTTACTCACGTGAGTTTAAACTCCTTTGGTGCTCTGCTGTCAGAGGAAAAACACAGATTTAAATGTGCCATGTTGGGTTTTGCCCACCTGCGTGATGGTGTCGGTAAGCGGGTTGACCATCGTGCTCCACATCATCCACAGCCGCTCCTTGTTCTGCACGGAGCCGGCGCTGCGCCCGATGGCCCCCAGCACCGCCTCCCCAAACGCCAGAGGGGAAGTGGGGCCCGACAAGCCGCAGGACACCAGCGTCTGAAGGCACTGGAAAAACCTGCCGACAGAAAGACGTCAAGCAACACTCTTTTAAAGTTTCACAAAAACAGCTGAACAGATTCTGTTTTGGTTGATTCATTCAAACTCATCCTGCTGTTTATATTTGCACCAGCAGAGGGCGCCAAACCTTTACCCACAACACCAGCACTCAGGTTACTATAATATATCAGTGCTGTGCATTAAACTTCACCAACACTAAATGTGATGAAGTCAGGAAGCTGCTTGACTCGCAGGTGAAGGAGAACAGAGATCAGTCACAAAGTCTCCTCCTGGCTGGGCGCATTTAAACCTTTACTCTCAAGATTCACTACAACGTGGTTCTTCTTCTTCTTCACACAGCTGAAGACGGAGATTACTGGGTGTTACCAAAGTTAACAAAAGTCACATTGTGCGTCACATTTAGTGCATATCTCAGAGTGGAGTCTGGGGCACGACGCCATCTATCTCCAGTGACCTTGGACGGCTGCACCCTGTATCAGTATCAGAGTGAACCTGTAATGTGTCTAGTGAAGGAAGAGTCTAAACATCAAGCACAATCAGGACATTTTAAAGTGCTGCTGTGATTGTTGCACGACAGCGTGATGTCAGACAGGTCAAGCTCGTTATCGAGAAAGAAAAAAGTCTTAATTTTGATGGTTTCTTTTATTATTATTATTTTTAATTTGTCTTCTTGAACCTGTGATCCCGCTGAAAAGCCAACAAACTAATCTCAACTTGCAGCCCCCACTTAACTGCTAGTAACCATAGTAACAACTTAAGACTCACACTCACAAGAAAACAGTGGTTCAATATTTGAGCACACACACACAAACACACACCTATTTGTTTTATTTATGTATAATTACACGTATAAAATTAAATTAAATTTAAAAAAACAAAATCACGTGTTTCTTTATTATTTTTTAAATGTAAAAATGTTGGAATTTGTTGGAAATGATAAAATTAGTTAACGTTTAATGTTTCTCTTTTTGGTCGAGACGGAGACCAATAATAAATAATAATAACAGTCGACCCACCTCTCGTCCTCGATGTAGGCCGCCAGCATGCTGCTGTTGTACAGGAGGAGGATGAGGAACAGAGCCGGCGTTCCCTGAAGAATCAAATACAGAAAGTTTAACCAGTCGTCTCGCTCTCCCTCCATGAACACGAGCTGAACAGCAACAAGCACTCACGTTCAACACGTCCATCTTGCCCACTTGATAGGAGGCTGAGCCCAGAACCCGCTGAGGAAGACCCTTCACTGTGGCCTCAAACAGAATCTGAGGGACGGGGGGGAAGGGATATTTAGAGTGCAGCCATTTTACCCACAACAACAACATCCAGTCAGTTTAAAGCAGCCAGTCGAGGAGGAAACAAACTAAAAAAGTGAAAAACTGCTTTGAAAATCTAAGAAAAATAGTAGTAGAATAGTAATAATAGTAGAAGTAAAACAATTTGATAAAAAAGGCTCAGACTTTTAGCAAACATTACCGAACTGTAAGGTTTAATATTAAAATGATTAAATACTACCTGTCGTGTGTTTTATGATCCTCAAAATGTTTATTTAGAACTATTTTCTAAAGCAGCGCTGTGTTTTAAAAGGTTTAGGACTTTTAAACGAGGTGCGATAAAGAACATGTATTGGGTGGAGCTGCAGAGAACCAGGAGCACGGCGGGTCGGGTCTCACCAGGACTTTGTCTGCAGGCAGAGCTTCTGAGGAGACGATGCTCTGCAGAGCCTGGAGCACCAGAGTCAGCACCTCACAGCCCTGACGATCCTTCTTACTGCCTGCTGACAGCCGGGGAAGAGATCATCAGCACAACCACATGCCAACAAACCACTTTATCCTCTCACAGTCGGGTGTGTGGGAGAGACGAGGGTCATCATCGGGGACGCACCCCTCAGAGTCCTTCTCTCTTCACAGCAGTCCAGACCACGAGGATCTGAACGCTCAGACTTAAACTGATGACAGAGTGTGTGGGTCGGGCCGGAGGAGAGGACGGGGTCTCGCTGGTCCACCTCCCAAATGACAGAACCCAGACCCAGTCAGAGTGCTCTATGTGGAGCTACGAGGCAGGAACCACAACTTTAACAAGATCCCACCCTGATGAGCAGCAGCCACAACAACAAGTATTCAGACGATAACGAAGCAATACGTCATGGAGGACTCAACACCCACGTACTTACCCGACTCTATCGTTACGTTGACACACCGGACAAGACTGGTCCAGATGACAGCCAGGAGACAATCTGCAGGAGACGGGGTGAAGAATTTTGGGTTAAAGCTGCTTAAAGAAGGAAAGCTGAGTCATGTTGATTGATTTCTGCTCATCCCTCTGCAGCGCTGATGGAAAGATACTTTACCAAATGGCCGAAAAAACAAAACCTGTTTACCTGGAGCGTCTTTGCCGACGTTGATGAATCCATCTCTGATGTTGGACGTGAGCACAGCAGCGTGTTTAGTGAAAGAGGAAGCACCAGAGAGGAGCGTGTGGTTCAAGGGCTCTGGAAGGAACATGTTAGAATTTAAAACCACACAACAAAAGGCTGATTAATTAACACCTAGCACAGCCAGATCATTTGGATTCGTGGTGTTCAGACGCTCTCACCGAGGCTCAGGATCAGTTGGTTCTTTGCTGCGGTGGCAGTGACCTCCGGTCCCAGGAAATAGTGAAGCAGCATCTCCAGGCCCAGCAGCTGGATGGAGGGGAAGGTGGAGGGGATCTGCACGCTGGAGTTCAGGCTCATCCGAGGCGTAGAGGCCGGACTGTTGAAGCCTGAAGTGCCTGCAATAATAAATACAGTCTCCATCAACATCCTCCCTCTGGTGCATCATATATTATAGGTGGAGTGGTGCGTCTGGGTGGAGGTAGGTGGGTGTATAAACGTACCAGTCTTGGGTGTGCCCGGTGCGACGGCACTATGTTGACCCGTAGATCTAGAGGGGGTTCCGGGGACTGAAGAGGGGTCGGGTCCAATGGTGGACTGGAGCAGAGGAACCGAGACCTGGAGAGAGAGACGAACACTGTTCACCGACACCGCCGTGATTCAACCTGCAGCGCATAATCAGTTAGTACATCACATCCGACCACGCCCTCGTCACCACCACACACACGCGCCATCATCACAACACACACACGCCCTCGTCACCACCACACACACGCGCCATCATCACAACACACACACGCCACATCCTCGTCACAAAGCATTTCGAGTGGATGAGTTAATGTTCCTTTGTTTTACACGCCTACAGCGACGTGTGGTGCTCAGAGCTCTCAAAGCACAAGTGACCTACACTCAATACTGACCCTGAACGCATCATTCGCAGGCACAGACGGAGGAAAGTGTTTTATTCAACGTTTTTTTAAGTTAACTTTTAATTGTTAGTGTGCGTAAAAACCCTGGAAATCAACTCTGAAGTCTGAATAAAACTTGTGTTCACAGCATGCTTTGTGCAGCACTAGCAAAACAACAAAAAAGTAACTTTTTAGGTTTGTAGGGAGGCTGATGCAAAGTTACCCACCAGTACTGAGGTTGCAGCTAACGTTAACTAGCTTTAACAACTTAGCAGCGCTAGCAGCAGCGGCTGCAGCTAGACACGGTTGAAATGAGTCCTGTGGATAATCTGGACACAATGTGGGCGACTGAGACGTTACAGGAGACGAGAGAGAGACAGAGGGGAGCGCGTCTCACCAGATCAAAGTTGGGCGACAGGTTGGGCCCGAGCTGGACCACCAGGTACCACCAGACCTCCACCTTGGTGAGCAGCAGGGCCTCTGTCCGGACATGGATGGATGCGAGCGGCTGCATCAGGAGCTTCATGCGTTTGCTGCTGCACAGGATGTCTACAGGAGGTCGTGTAACAAGTCAACACTCTGAAGAGGGACGGTGTGAGGGAGAAGGACCGGGACCAGAGAGAGGGTGGCTCACCTGGGTTGAGGGCAAAGTTATCTATGAGGCTCTTCCAGGCGATGAAGGCGATCTTTTTGATGGTGGGAGACGAGCTGCGGAAACCGAGTTCCTCCAGATGCAGCAGAGAGTTGATGAAGGGACCTCCTCTGTGCAGCAACTGTTAGGAAAGAACCTCAGTCTCTCACACATCTCTTCTGAACAAAGTGCTCAAACACAAATTTGCACTCAAGTCGACGGGTTTGACAGAAAATTGGTCTGCAACTCTTTTGCTAACAGAGTAATCGTTTAAAAGTTTTCTAAAGCAAAGAAAGGGTGAGAAAAAGGTTTTATGTCTTCTTTGATAATAAGCCAATTACAGGAAGCCTCACACAGAACATCACAGCCTGGACTTCAACTCACTGTCGTGCAGATTTCATTTGCACTTTATTTATATAATGCAGCTGCAACCAGGAGCAGTCCTGCAGTAGAATTACTGTTTCTGTGCGTTTGATCAAAATATAAATACGTTCAGCGTGTTTCTGAGGCGTCAACACACACACACACACACACACACACACACTACCTTCCCGAGCAGTTTCACAAATAAAGGCCAGAGCTTCAGGACGTTGGTTTCGTTCTTGGACATGAAAAGCTTCTGCAGCTCTGGGATCAGTTTCTGTGAAAACAAACAGGGACGTCAGAGTTTCTTCTACTGCTCGATTGCCCTTTCATCAAGGCAGGTGTCTCTCACACACACACGACAGTTTTTTAAGAGTTAAAAGTCAAGCATTTCCAGATTTAACTCATATTTCCAACCTTGAACAGATACTCCCACAAAGTACGCCGCCAACAACCCAACCAGAAACACAGACACTCACCGAGGACATCATTGGCTCGATGATGGCCGCCACCTCCACCTGTTTTTCCAGGAGAAGAGGCATGCCCATCTCCATGGCGGCCGCGGCCCGCAGACGCACCTTGGAGGCGGAGTGGACCACCAGCGGGATGACGAGCTTCGCCCAGCGCACCGCTCCGTCACCCATCTGAGCCGGCACCTGCTCCAGCATCCTATAAAAACACACCAGGAACAATTACAAGCAGCTCCTGGAACCACAATCAATACACTTGATTAATCCAATGACACGTGGTCTCGGCACAGACATCATGAATGCAACACTGCAGCAACATGTCCAGGTGCTAAATAACAAAACGTAGCCCGGTTTAATTATATTCCAGTCGCTGACCAATCAGAACACTTCTAATTACATGAACATGTAATGGCAGATGCAGCATTCATTCATTCATTCATTCATTCATTCATTCATTTATTTATTTATATATATATATATATATATATATATATATATATATATATATGTAACACTAATAACCAAGTCATGAAATCTTTCAAAATGAAGCGACAGGAAGTTTAACACACAAACACCACTGAAACCTCATCACTTCCACTCATTCCATAAAATAAAAGACAAACAAACCACTAAACATGTTTTCTGATGCTCTTCAGGACTTGAAAAACAATCACATGCAAAAATGTGTCTGCTTCATGTCCTGTTTGCAAACATAAAGCAGCTGTTCCTTCACCTGATGATAACGTTCAAGGCCTCGTGCTCCATCACCACAGACTGGACGTCCTCCCTGCTCCACACACTCTCCAGCGTTCCCAGAACAGACGGCACCTGAGCGAGTGAAGCGACACGGATCAACACAAGAAATCAAATCACAGCCGCCGCCCCGTTTTCAGCCGTATCTCTCTGCTGCTGCTCACTTTGTTGGCGACCACGTCTGGAGGGAAGCCCTGTTTGGAGAGGACCCATAATGCTCTGGTGCAGGTGTTCTTATCGGTCGACTTCACCACCAGAGAGCAGAGCGCCGACAGGATTTCTGCCGAAAACGTTTCTGGAAAGCAAAAAACACCAACATTTACATTCCCAGAGAATGAAGAAGAAACAGTGATCATGACGACGTATAAAATGTGTAAATGTTTTTAAAAGCACGTACCCGAAACCCCCGAGACGACGTGAGAATGGTACAAACAGAAGCCCAGCGCCTGCAGCGCAGCTTGGCTCAGCTCGGCGTTCGGGCTGGTTATGTGAGCCTGGAAGGAGGAGACGAGGACAGAATTATACGTATTAGTAGACTTTAACAGCTTTAAAACAAAAACCGGTTACACAGATGTGCAAAAGACTCACCAAGGTGGTTTTACCCAACCGAGAAAAGTGGTTTTCAACTGCAGGGAGGAACTGGCGGCCCTCCTCTCCACTGAGCCGGCTGGGGGGGGGAAAGACAAAATGAGTCTTGCTGTTAGCTGTAACCGACACAACCAGAGGACGGTCCAACACCAGCACTCGGTAACGTACTTGGCGATGGTGAGGTAGGCGTCGGTCTGCTCAGACTGTCCCGCGGAGTCGTCCTCCAGGGACTCCAGCAGGGGGAGGAGGCTGGAGCTGCTTGGAGGCTCCGCCGTCGCCATCATTATTACTCACCTCCTCGAGGCCTTAAAACAAACAAACAAACAAACACACAGAGCAGGAGGGAAGTTAGAGGCTGAGAAGCTGAACCACGTCATTTTAAAACACTCCGGACTTCTCCGCCTGCACAGTTTTACCTATAAAAGGTTGCTTTGACTGCTTCCTACATCCTAAAACAGAGTGGTCTTCGCTCCCGGGACATGTTTCTTTTAACTGTCCCTTAAAGTCCACGTGTGCTGCTCCCTCACCGATCAATCCCCCAGATCTTCGGGATCTGGTCTCATTGGGTCGCTTTTAAAGGGCCCCTGAATGACCTGGACGCAGGTACAGTCGGCTGGAGGTGCTCTAATGTTTTGTTCTCCTTCGTTGGGGTTATTTGTGCTGCTGCTTGTGTTTTACTCCTGCTTGAATAAAAGTAAAAGAAGAGTCTCTCTGCAGTTTAACTACAGAACACTGTTATGTTTACCTGGATCTAATATGAATCAGTGGATTCTGTCCTTTGTCTCCAGTCAGTACTGGAGAGCAGGGGTGATTTCAGAGCTGAAAACATGTGGAACATGCTGGACACCGTAGCAGTCCATGCAGCTGCGGGTGTAAACACCGTGTCTCGGTGTGAAAGTGGTCTCCTCGCGGTGGGTTTGCTGGATGCTAGCAGAGGCCAGCAGTCCCCGTTAGCATCCCCCCTCTCGGACACCCAGAGCAACTAAAACAAGCCTCGTGTTTCCGTGTCCTGCTGGCTCATTAAAACACACTCGACACTTCTTAAATCCACGCGTGTTTTCCCCCAAGAGAGCAAAATCGTTGGATCCATCTCGTGGGATGAAGCAGTTAGCAACATGCTAACGTTTACTAGCTTTAACAAGTCAGCAGCTGCTAGCAGCGGCTGCACGTCGAGGCTGCAGCCAGCAGCTGGACAAGTTTGAGGCTCACACAGGTGAGCTGCTAAACACCGCCTCACCTGGCCAGGTCACGTGTGTGGAGACTCACAAAAAGAAAAACAAAACAACGCTAGTGAACAACGACACAACACACACACATAAACACAAACACACACATATACACAGTGACCGCTCACCTCAGAGTTCAGGACGAAACGCAAGAAGCAGAAACGCCGCAAACACCATGAAAGCCCGCAAACACCGCTTGACTGTGGGTTCACTGGACCTCCGGACCCGCACGTTCACACGTCGAACAGCTCCACTTCCTTCTTCTCTTGTGCTGCTGCTGCTGCTGCTGCTGCTGCCCCGCGAAATTGCTGGCGCCAAACCACCACGCCGACGTACAAAAGCACCTTTGACCCCGCGTACGTCACGCCCAGGACCGCCCCTTTTACCATATATGGAAAACAGCAAGCTAACACTGTTAGCCAATAGCAATAATCAATAATAACTACAACACTGCCAATAATAACTTTAATGTTTGTTCTTGTCATTTTTGCACGTTTTTTTTTGTACATTTATTTCCCAATATATTGATCCTGAATTGTCCCTTTCTTATGAGAAGGTATTGCTTGCAAGAAAACAAATCAATACTATATCATCAATTTGATTTCAACACTTGCAAAATCCCAGTTTTCCAATAATAAACTAAAATATGTTTATTTTTGAAAATGAAAACAATGTGTTTTCTTATTTTCTATACGTTTGTCATGATGTTTGTTAATAAAATGTTAATTTAAAAAACAAAACAACGTGAAGTAAATTCCTACTTTTAATCAAGAATTCAGTCTCCATCTGATAATTGGAGTGTAATTTCCTTCTAAACTGTGTAATTAATTACACAAATGAACACAAAAATACACATTAGGCCCACAAGTTACTTAATAATCTGACTTACTTTGAGGTCACAAATTTACATATTTTAAAATCTGAAAATGTGCAAATTCTACAACATTATCAATCCATGAGGTCAGTATGTAGGCTTTTATTAATAGGTACAATGTTTTGTGTATTTAGAGGATAGTGATGGGTCATAAGAAGGCTTCGCAGTGTGAACCAGTGAAACCAGATGTTTTCAGGACAGGTGAAGACAAACGTTAGGATGTCTTCTCCTACCTCGCCCCCCAGTGGTGGAATCAGCTCCCCACATCCGTCAGACAATCAACCTGTCTGACCACTTTCAAGAAACGACTAAAGACTCATTTGTTACTGGGAATACAACAAATGTGACACATTGGCTCCATAAAGTTCAGCATATTGTGTGACATATTATGAGAATTGTTGTCTAGCTTGATCGTGCTGTGATTGATTATGAACGGACATAATCTGTTTCTAGATTTAATGCTCTTTTCGTTTTTGCCACTGGCAGCGATGTACTTACCTGCAGCACCTGTGATTCATCACCAGCCTCATATTATTTGATTCGACATCTTGTTGTTTTCCATCATGGTTCTATGCACTTTATGTAAAGCTCTTATTTGGAAGTCGCTTTGGGTAAAAGCATCTGCTAAATGCCCAAATGTAATGTAATGTAAGAAACTGCAGCACACTTTAAGTTGAAAGAATGATTTCTTTAATCAGCTATAAAGACTCACTTATTACTTGAGGTAACCATCAACATCATAAATACAGCAACAGGATTACATCAGCGCATTAAAGCATCGCTCAGGGATAATAGTGGGTGTAATTCTGTGAAGTCAGAGACGCATCGAGGGCCACATATTTTAACTGGAAGCCGCCGGCTGTAACCGAAGCATCAGAGAGGAACTTCAACGTCATCACGTTTCCTGTGAAACATCAAAAGACAAATGTAACCGTTTTGTATTGAGGTCTGTGGAGGACCGAAACTGCCAACAATTAAATGACTCAATAAATAAATTTATGTGCCGTTAAATGCACAAAACAATCATATTAAATTAAAGATTAAAGATTAAAGATTTTGGGCACTTTCGGTCCTCCGTATCCACCAGTGTCTCGTCGTACTGACAACAGACGTCTCACCTGTGCTGATCATGTCGTCAGGTAAATAATCGCCACAGAATCTGTGAACAGATTAAAGAGTCACATTAAACTTTCACGTCTTCAGGTCGGTCAGACAAAAACAAGCAATCTGAAGACGCCATGTGGGGCTGTGGGGACGTCTGACGGGCGTTTTCACTGCTTTCTGACATTTCATTGAGTAAATTATTATTGATTAATTGAAACTACTTTTTTTTTTTTTACTTGTCCCAGGAAGTTTAATGACAACACTCGTGTTTTTCCTGCTCTACTGGAGCGACACTTTCTCCAGTGAGTGCTAACAGGGCGTGAAGCATATGCACTGTTGCTATGGTTACCTTCAGTTTAATGCACAGCGGGTTTAGCAGGTGATGTTTGTTTTATGGTATTGTGATTTTCAAACAATCGACTTTTATTAGCGTCGCTCTCCAACACGTTGTGATTCGTTATTTTCTGCCGCACGCCTCTTTTAAAGAGGTTGTTTTTAATAGATTTAAATTGTGACTTTTGTACCTATTTTTGCAACAATCTTTGATAATGCATCTCGACCCCTCAATCATCCTCACCTCCCAGCGAAGCCCGAGACATCGTCGTAGCTGTCGTACACCTCCAGGTAATCTGCCATGCACGCCACGTCCTCCTCCACGTCAAACTCCAGGAAGTGGAGGAGGATCCTCTGGCCCAGGCGCACACGGATGTGCCAGTAGCAGATGTGTTCGTCCTGATACTCCTCGGGGAAGCCAGGAGACTGAATGATCTTCTGCTGCTCGGTCAGCACCCCGCCACACTCCTTGGCTGTAACACACCAGAACGGCATGTCATTAGTGTTTAAATGCGTACATTGTACATAGAGATGCAAGATTTACAAGACATATTGATATTTGATACATTTATAGCAAAGAAAGAACTAAATTAGGCTGCAAATACAGTTTATATACAACATATTTAGGCTTTCCTCCAAGATCCAGACACTATAAAAGTATGTGACTTGTAAACTGGTTCCTGACCTCTGAATTTCTGCTCAAATCTCTGATTCAGATGAGTGTGTGGTGCTCAGTGACAGCTGTTTCCACAGTTGGAAACACAACAGAGCCTGTAAGTGAACGGCAATGGGAACGTCGAAGTGAAGATCGGCATGTTTCTTTAATTGTCTGTGCTACTGCATCTTCCCAGACCATTCAAAGAGGATGTATCCAGAAAAGAAAAGTGAACAGTGTGTGCATGTTCCTAACAGGCTCGTGGCTAGAAGAGAGGATTAAGGAGATAACTGGGTAAATATGAGACTTTTGGACCTTTCATTACTTGAACAAAGGCACACGAGCAGCAGCTTTACTGATATTGAATTACACTGTCTGTTACGTTACAGGGCTGAGAGAACCAACCCATGGTTCATTGTAGTGATTTAACCTTTATTACCAGGAAGTTTCTTTTGACTGCCGACGTGTGAAAATGATGTCTGAACTGTAACAAATGTGATGTCTCTGTTTCTAATGTCTGCTGTGCGTTAATATACTGTATATGCAGGACATTGTCTACTGAGGACATGTGTCTGTGTCCGCAGGCCGTCCCTTTAATCAGCTGCTGCATCTGTTCATGTGAAGCCATTTTGGTTGTGGGGAGTGGGGGGGGGGGGGTCTGTCTCTCGCGTGTGAGCTCTGAATGAATTCAAAATTTTAGTTGAGTCAAGAAAATCAAACGCACATGTTGAGACTGGCGACAATGGCATCAAAAGCTTTTCCCGCTAGACGTCCCGGAGGGATCAGAAGCCGTTAAACATCGTTGTTTCTCATCTGAAGGTCATTAAAGCCGACTGATCTGACTTTCTACTCTAAAGATGAACCCCATCAAGTAACAAATGGAAGTTGTTAGGAAATTAAAGAGACTATGTTTGATTTCATGCTCGTTTTTTTATCATTTTAAAATGTCTCTCTAGATGTTTTAAACTATTTATAGCACGAGTGCTTCAGTTTTTTGGCCACTAGGGCGCAGAAGAACTAAAGAAATAAGAGTTGACGCTGTCCTGATGTTGCTAATGTGTTAGCAAACACTTAAAACATGTAACAATCTATGATTTGTCAGAACCTGTTGGCCAAAAAGATCCAGAAAGATGTGCAGTTCGGTTGACAAGTCGTTGAAATCAATGTTCATCTAAAAACTAATGATTTAGTAGAGCTGGATATTGTTCTAGGAGTTAGTGGAGACTAAAAACTGCTAAAAGAAGAGTGAACATTGGACTCATGTGTATGTGTGCGTACAACAAACTCACTTTTAAGGTTCCAACACGTCAGAGCTTCAGTTGTTGTTGTTGGCTTAATTGTTCCTTAAATCAGCAAAACACATATCAGCCAATAACAGATATATAAATATTGATTTTGGTATCAGCTTGAGAAATCTCGAATTGGCCGCACTTTATTTTGAAAAATGTAACTTGTCAGAAAAATGCGTTGTGATGTCTCAGAGTGTTTTTCTGTTCATTCCAGCTGCTATTAACACAAACAGCAGCACATATTTGTTTGTGTGCATTCTTGCACATCATTTATCTTCTGTGTTTGGAAAGCTTTCACTTTATGTGTTTATAAAGTTTCTTTTCTTACTTTGGAGGCAGTTTATTTGCGTGTTTATCTCCAGAATGCTGCTTTGTAATGTTTTTCAGACACGTGATGAATCACGCAGATTGCATGAATGTTTCACTCCATCGTTGTGACTCATGCACGGCGTGGCGGCCAGCCTGTGAGGCCTCGTCCTCCCTCCAGGTTTGTTCCAGGTCAGATGTGATAACTCACAGGGTGAGACTGAGATTGTGGCTCTGAGTCAACCCCAGGTGTTCCACTGTGGTCCCGTCCTGGACTGGTTAAGTTCACTATATCATCAGCACCCCGAGAGTCTGTGGAGCCTCAGACTTGATGACTCAGGTCTCTGACATTCAGACATTTTACTGCTACAAGTAACATCCTGCATTCAAAATGTTAAACATTTATACATATTAGCATTGGAATTCATTGTTTTTATATCAACATCCACGTCTTTGTTGAGCTTTTTGTCCTCTTTAGCTCATTGTTTTGCTTTTATTGCCTGAAAATGAATCTCATCAACACCATTTTCAGTGAAAAAGTTCTAAAAATCTCACTGACGGTCGTGTCGTTTTTAGTTGATCTGCTGCCTTGTGGCCCAAAGATGTATCATATTGTTACAGACATATAGTTTATGAGCATGTTAAAACACAAATCTGCAGCTGTCACGTAAATGTAGAGCGGGTCTTGGCCACTAGATGGCAGTAAACAAAGCCGTAAACACAGTATTGACAGCTTTTCACCTTTTTTATCAGCAGACAGAGCAACATGAGCTTTGACGTTAGCATGAAATTGTGTATCTAAATGCTCCGCTATGTTGAACAGCTAGTCGCTAACTGCGTCTGCCTGCTGTTTGGCTTCAGTGGGTTTCCTGCAGCTGGAAAAGGCACCAAACAGTGAACTGAACTGTGCACCTGCAGGCCTGACACCGTCAGTCAGCAGGGAGCTGCAGCAGTAATATTAAAGTACCGAGCAGTGCAGTGTTACTACCCTGTAAAACATGCACTCACAGTTTGGGTTGTAGCAGTACACGTCCCACGTCTCGCTTTTGTTCAGCCTGTATCCGTAGTCGATGATGCCGACCTTCCCAAAGCCACAGTTGGCGCCAGCTTTGACGATGGGGTAGCCGACGCGTCCTCTGTCGAACCACCCGGCTGCACACACGTGGAAACCTGAACACAGCAGAAACAACATGCACTGGTAATAAACTGCTGTGTTCTGTCTTTCTTTCAACTCCACCGACAGGGCAAGAAACACACAGCCGGACCCGCGGCTTCTTGTTGGTTATTTGGCTGTTTTTCCTCGTTGGGGAGTCAGGGGCCTCAGAGTTTAGCAAGCAGCTGGGAAAACCGACTGGGAGGTGGATCGTAATGCCGGAGCGAGGGGCCCAGTTCAATCTCTGTGCCAGGGGAACAGCGATATTACCCACCCAGGAAGGTGTTAACAGGCTTTTACAAGCCTCGGTCATGCAACAGCAAAGCACTCGTGGAAAGAAGTGCTCGGCTCACTGCTTCACCCTACAAACCTCTTTCCATACGTGTTAAAAGCATTCCAGCGGGTTCAGAGACGCATCACTGCTGTTACACCAGAGACATGTTGATCCTCGAGTCCTCACAGGGACCGATAAACCCCACTCTGAGACTCACGGGGTGAATAATGACCCATAAATGTGAGCTCGCCGTGCGTGTTGTGGATGGGATTGCGTGCACGTTGCTGCAGACCTATTTGACGAGCCTCCTCCAGCTGTTCGTACGTGGCCAGCTTCCCTCCCTCGTACTTGCAGACGGCCTTGGCCTCTTTATATGTCAGCTGGTACCTCCCTTTGCGCGACTCCCGGTGGTAAACTCCAGCTGCTTGTTCTGTCAGAGGGAGAGACAAACACATAAAAAGCTGCAACCGCCGTCTGACCCAGGAGGAGATCCATACAGACAAAGATCTAAAACACATCCAGCCACGCAGCTCATACTGTTTGTAGTGAGAAGTAAAGCTTCAGTTGTATAGCACTTCTTAAAGGGCTTCACACACACACACACACACACACACACACACACATGAAGCATCTACAAACACAGACAAACAGGGTTGAACACAGATTCAAACCCTGGAGATTCAGCAGATGTGACACATTGGGGAGATGTTTCCAGGGGCGATGAGGCGGCAGAGGTCGAGGAGAGGAACGAGAGTTGTGCTCTTTAAGAAATCAACAGGATGTTTGTGGTGACTGACAGGAAGCTGCAGGAACAGGAGTAACGTGGGAGCAGCTGACAGGAGGAAGGCTAACTGTGAGATGCTTTTCTACATCTTGGAAGTTCACCAACAAGCGGGTCAGCCGCTCCCAGGCCGGCCCTGCTGATCCTGTTGAGTCTCGACATGCATGACTGCAGCACCGGGCACAAACGAGCCTCAGGTGGATGTTTCTGATCTTTGTTGTTGCACTAATTGAGCTCTCTCGCTGGGGAACCGGCTGCCTCTTCACTCTCTATAAATAACACCAACACCAGTTACTTTATCAACTTTTCCAACGGAGAGAGAAGCGACTGAGAATCGGTGCCACACCTGCGCACTAACATGAAAAGACATGTCATAGAAGACCAAAGATGCACGAAAGAAAGAACAGAAAAAACACTTATTATATATATAAATAATAAGAAGAAGTGTCTGATTTCGACTCCACTACAGCAGGAGACTCGTTACACCACCTGAAGCCGGTCTGTCTCCACAGGAATATGGTGTGATACTGTGTTTGTGTTTCCTGCGCTCGTGCAGCTCCGTGTGTGATGCGGGTGATTAACGCTGAATAAAGTGCACACTGACGACCATCACGTGCAGTCAAACAGAGTTACGCGACATTCACTGTGTGAATATAACTGGTCGTTTTCCCCAAGTGGATTCAACTAAATCCCTAAAAAAGTGAAGCTGCACGCGGTAGAAACTTCATTACAACCGACATGTGTCTGCAGCATCAGCTCCTTACCCAGCCAGATGGAGTTGTGGAAGATCCCGTTCCTGAAGCCCCACGCCTGCGCCTCCTTCAGCAGGAATCCGAGCGTCCAGAGGAGCGTGAACACGCGCATCCTGCAGCCGTCGGTGCGCAGCGGCTTTGTGCAGATGTGCCTCCGCCCCTCCGCGGCAGCTGGCTTTAAATACCAAACACACCCAGCAGAGGAGGGAGGCCGCCGGACCCACTCAACCATCCTGTGCGCCCACTGCAGTGTTCACGAGACGTCCTGCTCCACTTCCGGTTTCTGCTCCAGGGATCATGTGCAGATTCATACTATATATATATATATACACACACACACACACACACACACACACACACACACACACACAGGCAGGGAGTTGCAATTTGAAGTCACACATGCTTCCAATGAAAAGTTTTATCTGCAGAAGACTTCATGTCCACTGGTTCTGAACGCCGCTTATTAACAACTGCGTCAAAGTGTGAAATAAACATATTACATTCAAGAAGAAATGCTCCTTGAACTTATTTTGTGCATTGTTGGGATACAGTGAGCAGAAGTGAACCTCTGTTTGTTTGTTTGTTTGTTTGTTTGTTTGGTGTTGACATCAACATTTAAACCTGCATTTAAATGCACTGAATTCGGTGTCGTCTTGATAAACAACGAGGCAGCTCAGTTTGCAACCGGATGTCTCCTTTTCTCAGAGTCACAGGTTAATGGCAGAGGGCACGCACACACACACACACACACACACACACACACACACACACACACACACACACACACACAGTGGCTGCTGGGTAAAATGAAGTGGTTCCAGATCCTGGAGGAAATGACCTGTACCATGTTAATTGTCAGCGCGCCTCTCCCATTCAAACCCACACACGGAAAGTCTCAGACATTCTGGATATTACAGACATTACATGTGCTTTCTAACACAACACTCATCCTTTCCACGTGTCCTGCGACTGCAGGGGCCACACCGGGTGAGCAGCCCGGGGCCAGGCAACAATAAAAGTGCACTAAATGATTTATATTCCTGACATCATGTCTGTGTTCAGAAACAGCTTCATGTCGTACGTGCTCCCACACAGAGACAGATTTAAAACCACGTAAAGACGTTTAATCATGTTTAAGTGGAAACTAAGAGACGCGTCGTTTCAGTGGAAAAAGAAATCAGTATAAACCCAAATTCAAAGTGCACAATAATGAATATTTCTACAGTTTGTCCACCAGAGAGCAACTACAGGTTTATTATTCAACTGTGAACTGATCCGCTCAGTATTTAATATTGATTACAGTTCTTTAACAACCAAGTTTAAAGCTGTTAGAATCATTATCTTTATATTAACAACAGATCAAATGACTGTATGTGAAAGTTGTTGCTCCTAGAAATAAACCCACAGAACTGTTTTAGTCCTTCAGCTCATTGTTCATCTGTCCAGCTACAACTTTACTGTTCTGGTGCACTCTCACCTAAACTCCACTGTACACCACCTGCAACAGCACGCACACACACACACACACACACACACGCACACACACACGCACACACACACACACGCAGAGACGAGCTGGTGGACATGGTGCAGCATTTAGCAGCTACAGAGGCAGATATTTAACTCAGGAGCTTTAAGTGGGTGAATGTTGGACTGTTGCAGCTTTAAAGTTAAGAAGCATCTGCTAACAAGTTCAGAATATCAACATAAAGGTGGTCCGTGTTGTTTATGCTGCCACCAAGTGGTCAAACAAGTCTACTGTTGCAGCTTTAAAGTTGTTCATTCCACGTCGAGTTCACCTTCATCTCGATATAAAACACACAGAGTTTTAAGGTGGAATTTAGTTGATTTTAGTTTAGTTGTAAAGAGCCCCAGTGAGCTTGAACTATTTCCAGGAGTAACTGGGAAATTCTGGGGAACTCCCCCTGAGCGTTGGGGAGGTGGGGGGGGGGGCATGTGGTGAGTAATTACTGCCAAATGACACGACACCCTGTGCACACGTCAAACACGTTTCTGGAGCAGAGGGTGTTTTAGTCTCTCTCTCTCTCCCCTGCAGAGGAGGAGGGACTACAGAGACATGCAGAGGACAATACTGTCTTTGTACTGACCGTCCTCCGTGACTTAACATCCTGGCACTGGCAGGTGTCAAGCGGGAGGAGGTGGTGGTGGTGGAGGAGGAGGAGGTGGAGGTGACACACTCATACGCATTAAAACCAGCCTTCAGTCTCTTCAGTGTGTTCACAAAACTGTTCAAATACAAGTCCAATCATAAAAGACGTAATAAAGATACTTGACAAGGGACACCCTGAGGGGCCGAGACACTAAACTCACAGTATTTAAAATATATCTTTACCAACGCGACGTCTTTCACCTAAAAGAACAGTCTCAAGACATTTATTGCAATACAATACAATAAATAGAGACAGATGGCAAATTAATATAATAGTAAACTTTAAAGGGATTTCAAAGTAGAATAATTAAGTCTCCACCCTCTTAAGTTCTTTATTTCAAGATCCACCAGCAGAAAATGTTCAAAACTGGGTCTTTGGTTTCACCAATCATACTTTTATAATAATAATAATAATAATAATATTCTATATAAATGGTAATAAAACATGCTAATAGTCTCTTTAATGAATTATATATCTTCTTGTTTTACATTACATTAAGCAGACGCTTTTATCCAAAGTGACCTCCAAATAAGTTTTACTTTATTTCCATGAAATTCAATTCAATTCAGTTTTATGTATATAGCTCCATATCATAACCAAGTTATCTCATCTAGAGCAGATCAAGACCGACTCTGACCCAACAGTCCCACCATGAGCACATTACGTTGAGTTCATGTAGGATCCTGTCACTCACAGTAAGAAGCTGACTGATAGACGAGGTGATAGTTGAAACCTTAGTGCTCCAGCACACTATGAGAGTTTAGACAATAGTGTTCTTCCAGCTCTGAGGCAACAGTTTGGGGAATACCGCTTCCTGTTTCAACATGACCACGTGCACAAAGCCAAATTAGTTTTCCATGTTTGGTTTGGAAGAACTTGAATCCCTGACTGGAACATCCTCCAGCACCTTTGGGATGAACTGGAACGCCGACTGTGAGCCAGACCATCTGTGCTGGACCTCACTGATGCTCTGAAGCTCCGAATGGGATCAAACCTCTGCAGCAGCACGGGGTCAGAGTGAACCTCCAGAGCGGAGGCTGGTGGAGCAGCAGACCTTTCTGTTTTTATAGTGCGTTTCTAAATGTTTGGCTCTGAGCCACTGTACATAAACTACATCATAATATAACCCTGACATCTGGACCTTTGTGAATGTTCCTCCACCACACTGTCAGGACTCATATTGTCTGCTTTACTTGTACAGTTCACAGGACTCAGAAGGAGCGTTGGCGTGATGAAGCAGACGGGTTTAAAGCAGACCCACCCAGGAACCCTGCAGCAGCACACCACGAGTCTGGATGCTGTCATTAATACCTCACCTACTGCCTCTGCCACCTACCACTCACACTTTTACTTTTTAAGCGTGCTGGCGCCCCCTGGTGGTCACAGGTGTAACCTAAAACACAGAGTCTGGCTGTTTTTGGGCAGAAACAGTGTAAAAACACTCCATTACAAGTAACAGTGCTTCATTCAAAATCCTACAGAAGTGAAAGCACTGTACTGCAGCCCAGCGGTGCTCAATCTAGGGGTCGGGACCATTCAAAGGGTCACAAGATAAATCACAGGGGTCGTGAGATGATTAATGGAAACTAAGGAAGTTTTTAATAATAGAATGGGTGTGTGTGTATAGAATAATCGAATAGAATTAATTAACATCAGAAAAGTGACTTTCTATAGGCCCCAGCCTTTATGGCTCTTTAATCTTTAGCAATAAAATGTGCTTAATAAATAAAAAGTACAGTACTTGAGTAAAAGCACTTAGTTACTTTCCACAAGTGGAATCTGTTGAAGTGCCTCTTGATTGTTGTATTCATGCTGACGTGTGCAAGAAAGACTTTCTGGCAACTTGTAAGTACTTGATAGAATAATTACCAAGCAAACATGTTTTTCCTGTTCACATATTTCAGTCTGTCGGTCAAATCCCAAGCTGTGCTGACATGTTTCATCCACTAGATGGCAGCAGAAGAGCGCATGCTGGGGACCAGGTTCCTCACCAACAACACATCAGCTGTTGATGTAAACACACTATTTGTACACATAAGCTAAAACAGTAAAAGTAAAAATAGATGGATGCCCAAACATGACTGTTGAACAAGTTTAAAACAATGAGCATTAATCTGCTGCTGTACCAGCCTCCACCCTCTGAAACCTTTCAACGAGATGTTGGTACCTACATCTCCCCAATCAGCAACAAGACAGTGAGGTCTGGGTCCAGATCACCCCACAGGTGTTGGATGAGGTTAAGGTCAGTGCTCTGTGCAGGTCAGTCATGTTTAATACATTAAACTGGAAAAAGTACACAAGTTCTTTACATACCTGGCTTTGTGCACAGGAGGGTTGCTCTCAAATCAATATTAAATATCAACATCCAAAGGGTGTGCCCCAGGGTGCAGTCCTAGGACCACTCTAATTCACAAGTGAATTAAAATAACCTTTATGCTGATGATACTGTTATTTACTGCTCTGCTCCTACACAGTATCAGGCTCTCACTTTGGGGGTGCAGACTTGGTATTTGCTGTATTTTGTCCACTTCCTGTAATTCACCTCTTTCTTTGAGATCAGATTTTATGACTTCATGATGGCTACAAATAAAAAGTATACCATCAAGCAAAGCTAAACAGGTGAATAAAGGGAAAATACTGCAGCCGTGGCGGCATTTCTGTCTGTGTGATCTGTCAGATCAGATTGACAAAGACAGCATTCAGCAGCAGAAGGTCAAAGGTCAAACCACTGTGACTTTCTGACAATGCTATTATACACGGTTCAGTGGGCTTTTTGTGATGCATATGGCCTGAATGTGTCGTTGCTGTGAGAGCAGCCATGCACGGTCAGAGTTGAGTTCATGGAAGCTGCTGTCACACTCACTGGGACTCACGTGAAACTCCCCCCGTTCCCCGAATTGTCTCGACGTTCAGACCTGGGAACCAAACTACAGTTTACACAAAACATTTACATCTCAAAGAAGCTCCACGGAAAACAGAGCTGCAGCTAAATTAGTCTAAAAGAAGGTTAAACACTGTGGACGGTTTATAATGTGTATATTATAAATGTAGGAAGTTGTCCAGATGTAATATAGATTACTTTAAAAGTCGTGTATAGTGATGGAAGACGTATTCAGAACTTTTACTTAGTAAAAATAGCAAATACAACAATGTTAAAATACTCAATTACAAGTGAAAGTACTGCACTCGTTTACCTTTAAGTGAAGGACTTCAGTGCTTTCCTCTACTAAGCACAATCACCATTACCGTGATCCCTAAGATGTCAGTCATGACAGACATTTCTTGCATTTCCACTGCAAGCAGCTGATGAGAGATCAGTAGATGCATCTACGCCGCACTTGGTGGGGTGTAGCCTCATTTTCTATTCCTCCAAGTAGTAGAGAAGAACTGAAAAAGAGAAGTTATGCTTAAAAGGCAGGGTGTAGAGAAAGATGCTGTGTCGAGGAAATAAAGCAGAAGGAAGTTTTTTTTAAACAGAGAAGAAGCCAAATTAAAGAACTGAAAAAGTCAGAAACAGCTTCTCCAGTGGAAAAGCTTTTCTCAGATGGTGTGAAGTGTAAAAACAGGAGGAGAGGGTGGAAATCATTAGTAATAAACCAATAAAGTTTGCAGTAAACTGTCAGAAAATGTCCCCCAGAAAAGTGCTGTTTGTAGTAAATCTGCTCGCACTGAAGAGTCTGGTGTCCTGAAACATAACTATTGTGTACTCTCTAAAATCAATTTCCCATCATCCCCCTGAGCTGTGTGTTGGGCCACTTCAGCAGCAGCTAATTAGGACATTGATTCTGTTAATGAGGGTCAAAGCTCTGCTGGGTGCAGCAATAATTACATCTGATCTGCAGTCAGATTTAACCTGAGCTCTGTAACTTCCCAAGTTACACAGACGACCCTCAACCAGTCAGGAGGGGGCGAGAGAGGGAGGAAACCCACTCCCAACCTCCAGGAGGGAGGAGGCTGCAGAGATTTAGGAGCTCACCTCAACCAGGAACAACACAACAGCTGTAATCTCCACCCTGCACAGCAGCCCAGATACACGAGAAACGGGTCGCATGAGACGACAAAAAGATGCTTTTGATTTGTGTTTCTGGGTTTTCGGTGGTGCGGAAAGGTTTTAGAACTTCCTCACCGACCCACGGGGCATTTTCGGGGCACGTCCAACCGGTAGGAGACTCCTAAGGTAGACCCAGAACATCCTGGAGGGGTAATATATCTCATCTGGCCTGGGAACGCCTTGGGATCCCCCAGGAGGAGCTGGAGTGTTGCTGTGGAGAAGGATGCCTGGACATCCCTGCTTAGTCTGCTGCCACAGCAACCCGACCCCAGAGGAGCAGAAGAATATGGATGTGTGGGTGGATGAATGGAGCGAGCCTTTTATTGGGAGTAATATTATTTGCAAGTGTGTGTGTCTGTTTGTGAGCGTGTGAATGTGTGCTCAGATTCTCGACCCTCCACACACATTTGCAAGGAGTTGTCATCCAGTAACGGAACCACACAGAGGTTTAATGCTTTCAAATGATAAAGCAATATAATCATTTAAAGTAAGTGACTGGATACATAATTATAGGGTCATTCTGCAGAAGCCTCAGTATCATAATGATCTAGGAGGGGTCTGACCAGCGAGGTGTAAATTACAGCACCAGAGGACACATCAGACCAGCCTCCCTGTCCGCGTGATCACACATCAAACACGTTAGTGGTGCAAACAGATGTGTGAGTGAACTTTGAAGTGTCGTACAGAGGCAGCGTAATGTGTGATGTTTCAAATTAGAGGTCAGATTCTAACGCAGGCTTGGTGAACATGTAACGCACGGCTGAGCCAATCACAACAGAACTCGCTGGCTTCTGACATAAGCACGTTTATTGTTCTTGCTCCGTTTGTGCAGTGTTACATAAACATGTAGCGGCGTGAGTCCTGTTTGCAGACCGTTCCTCCGTGTGGAAATGTCCCCAACTGTACAGGAAGAACTTTAGACTAAAGATTTACACATTTGAGCTGTAAAAGGTGTGGGTGGGTGGGTTTTTAAAGTGTGCCAAAACACACAGCAAGCCAAGTCTAAACTCCACAAGGTTTCCATTTCATTTGGCACTGTATGTACCTACACACACACACACGTCACTCAGACACTCTCACACATACAAGCTCCAAGTCCCTGACACTTTTACTGTAAGACCATCACGCAAAAAATAAAAGCACCCTTCTGTCTCGCCCAGACTCCACCCACCCACACACACACACACACACACACACACACACACACACACACACACACACACACACACACACACACACACACAC
>JAVQJD010089835.1:0-13565 GCA_036023655.1 Nannoperca australis | reverse complement strand
TTGAAGTTATCAGCTCCATTTTATCTGCCTATAAACAGCTGTAAGCTGAGGAAAAGAGTTCTATAGTGGACAAGGACATGGATTATGAGAGAATATTGACAAACACACTAGTGTATAATTTTCATTTATTGATATTGGTGCAAAATGATAGCTGAGTTTCAAATATAATTGAAATATAAACCTGATTTAACCTTTTTTTTAGATATTTGCCTAAATAAAATATAGTCTTAAATTAGAAACCTTTCACGATTTAGAACAAGAAATATTTAATTGGAAAATAAATTACCTAGCCTAAGAATCAGTCGAGGATTTCGATGGTTAACTTTCAATACGAACACATTTCAGTCAATATTCAAAAAGTAATAAGGTTTGATAACGAGCCCCTAACACACACACACATACACACACAAACACACACTGATGTCCCATTGCGATATGACCACATAATTTCAGCTACCATTTCCCCATGGATTCAAACACCCCCTATTACTTCCAGCACCCCCAGCTACCTAATCTCCCCCCACCTCTCCTCAGCCCTTCCCCCACCCTCAATTGCTCCATCCATCCTCCCCTCTCCCTCCCTTGGTGACTACCTCACCCCCCAAGCATGGCAGCTGTGTTCTCCTGTAGGCATTACATCACTGTAAGAGCAGCCTTGTTACTGATCCCCTGACAACCAGCACTATCAACACACACACACGCACACACCACCAATGCACATGCACGCACACCAAATCACACGCACATACAGATACACACACACACACACACACACACTTGTGCATAGGCACATATGCTTGTGTTTGCGCATAATGTAGCAAATAACTGTCTACCCCCTTCTCTAACCCCTGCAGCAATGTCCTCTCTGTCTTCCTCTCACCTTGCTCCATTCATCCTAGTCACATGTGACTGCAACACACACTCACTCTCACACACACACACACACACACACACACAGAAAGACAAAGATGAACTCTCACACATTAACTCACAGTCTTCATCACCCTAACCTGCCCTATCCGGAGAATGACGTCTCTCTTTCCTGTGTGATATCCTGACAGATGATCTGTGGTGTAGGATGACACTCCTGTCGCTGCCTGTCTCACCGGAGAGGAAAGGGGGTACTGGCGCTGACACAAAATTTGAAATGAGAAATATTTTATTTATATTATGATACATAATGGACCTTAGAAACTAAATCCCACAAAAAAATTACTTTATTAGTACCCAAGTACAAAACATCTAAAAAATAAGGAGATACGGGTGGGCTTAGAAAGAGCAACAGACAAAACAAAAAACTTGCAATATGGAGAGAAACATTTTTATGAACTGTAAAAAAAAATATGTAAATTGTATATTCAAAAATTTAATAATATTAATTGTCATAAGTTAAAGATTTGCAGGTGAAGTGTTAAATGACGATGGTTTAGAAATAAGATGGTAAACAACTTCCAGGTCACACCCACATTTAATCCAAACACGTATCTCCTTGTTTTCGCTACAGTAGTTAGGTGCTTCGTAACGTCTTAACACTCATTGCTTGTACATGAGCGACATTTCTTCTCCAGTTCTCTTTGCACCCTTCACAACCCACCTTCCAGTGCAAAGAGACTGCCATGTTGCCCCAGTCTCTGAGGTCCGTTTGGCCTTTACACACCTTCTCTTATTCTGTCTTACACTGCTGTCTCATACACCTCTCCACTTCTCTCCCTGTCCGCTTTGACTGGTCTCTGTGTGTGTGTGTGTGTGTGTGTTTGTATAGGGTGTAAACTGTGCGTTGTCCCAGTAACAAGCCCTCTACCATAAAAGCACGCTGTAAATCTAAGAGATGTCAGAGGTGGGGGGTGCCCGGAGTGACCGTCCTACCTATTTCTGTCGCAGCAGGAACACATGTGCAGTCAATAAAGAAGGCCTGGCTGTCATTTATAGCATCTTGGCTATAATCCTCTAATTAACACACCTACTATTCTGAGCCTTGTTACCCTGCCGAGGACTGTAGGAGGAGAGATGGGGTTTAAAGAGAGTGAGGGCATGGTGTTTGCTTTAGGAACTCATGAGAGTTTGACCATTAAAGTATCCACTGCTGTGGGTTTGCAGGTGTTAGGAAGTCGTATCTTTCAAAGCTTCTTTTCTCTTTATTTATTTTTTTTTTTTTATGGCTTCGAGCCACACAAAGAGCAACTAAACCGAGGTGTGGATTCAAATCGGGGCGATGATTTGTGTTTTTGAAGTGTAGTGACCCTAGTTGACCACTGTGGAGTGCCACACCTGCTCCAACCAGCTGCAAACAAGGAAACAAAGTGTGTGTGTGTGTGTGTGTGTGTGTGTGTGTGTGTGTGTGTGTGTGTGTGTGTGTACTGTGAATGTTTGTTTGTTCTTAGTTCGACATCCTCCCAAACCTAGTGTCTGCATTTTTCACAAAGCTCATCATCACCAAGTGACCTATTTCCTCTCCCGCTCCTTCTCTCAGTGACCCACAGTTGAACAGAGGGTGATGTAAGGCTGTTCTCACCCTGTGTGATCATTCAGGGGTCTACAGTGATGATATGAGGTCAGTCCGTCAGCATGCAGCTGGCCCCCTAACTAGACAGCTTGTGTATGCTTATTTGCCTTTTTTTGGAGCTGGTCTCACTGTGGCGATGACTTAATGTACTTGAAGCCCATCTGACCTGGTCTGAATGTAATCAGTGTACCGTGATGTCTCAACCTGAAACTGAGCAGACAGTCAGACAGCATATCTGACTGGCCTGCTCGTGACTAGTGCTGTTTTAAAGAATCTGTGCTATTTATTACCAGCAGGAAGTTGAGTGAAGTAAAATGGCAGCCAAAAAAACTGCCATGTTAAATTTGATTGATTATATTAACGGAAATATGTTAACATGCATCATTTTTGCACTTTGGGCTTTAAAATTTATTTAAAACAGCTGTACCTGTATAATAATTAGTTAACTTTCAGTTAACATTCAGTCTCCTCCAGCGGTAATGTTAAGTCCTGTGCTACTTTGTTTCCATAGCTGGACTTGTAGCCTACATGTCTGTCATTCCATAGTAAACTACCGGGAGTCTGTGGCCTCTCAAATGCATGATGACTGCCGACCACAAGCTTGTTGGGTCTCCTCATCACCTCTAGTCATCCCTTCCTTTTTTGTCCACTTTCATTTTTTCCCCCCTCTACTCTTCCCATCTCTAAAGCTTCACTTTCTTTCTCCCCTCCTCTCTTCTCCTCTCCCCTCCCCTCCTCTCCTCTCCTCTCCTCTCCTCTCCACCTTTTCATCCTCAAACACCGGGACACGGTGTCCAAACACAGGCGTGTTAGACATGAACCAGCGCAGGAAACATGGTGAAGTCAAACACATTCCCTCACCTTCAGAGACAAATCAGCTTTCAACATACTAACACAGTCTTAATCCCCCTGCACTTTGCAGCTACAGTACATTTAAGGCAATCAAGCTAATGTAGGTATTCAGCTCACTGATATACTGTATAGCTTTATTAAAGGTGCAGAAGCTGTAGTTTTGAAAGTCATCTTTGAAGCGGCATAGTTAGGCTTGGGCGTCCGTGTTTTATGAATAACACACTGACCTCAGCCCCAGATGGTCTGAGCTTAGCCCTGGACCTTGTCAGCTTCTTTAAACGCCTCTGCTAATACGAATTGAATATGAAAATGAAATGGGGCATTTGAAAAGCATAATTCTGCATCTCATATATTTATTATTGCAATGAAACTGTCAAGTTCACAACCCTCAGAAAACATCATCTTTCATATCAAGAAGCACATTGTCATGCACATCAACACAAGCCTCTTTTGATAGGCCAAACATTTTCCTCTCTTCTCTGTAATCAACAACATAGAGACTGTTCAGTCTTGTAGCACTGTGTTTGTATCTGCTAACCAGCCTCATAGCTATGTCTTAGCCTCCATCCTACCCTGCTCCGAAGCTAGGCCCCTGAGGTGGCCGCATATTTGTTGGGTGAGTAAGGAATGTGGTTACATGCCTCAGACATTAGCTATGACGGAGCGCTGGCTCCACTAGAGAGGGAGGGTGCAAGGGAGGTAGCAGAGGAGGAGGAGGAGGAGGAGGAGAAGGAGGAGGATGGGGGGGGGGGAAGGGAAGAGTCTGAGCTCACGGCAAGTGAGCTCATTCACCCCCAGAACTTGAGGAGAGTGTGCAGCTCCGTCATCGTCTTTGCAGACAGAGAGAGAGAGAGAGAGAGAGAGGAGGAGGGAGCGAGAGGGAGGAGTGTAAGCCAGCAAATGAGAGACGAGGAGAGTGGAACAGCACAACAATAGTGGGCTGCTCTTCTGGCTGTGGACTCACAGAGACAGAGAGAGCGCTCAGAGAGACACACAGACGCTCTGTAAACCAGCTGCACGCTCATTACAGCTGGTGTATACGTACAGGCAATACAGGCTACTCACTTTTCTTTTTCCTCTTGTGACGACCGTTCTTCAAAAAAAAAAACTGAAATCCTAAATATTCATGCAGGAGCATTTTAGGAATTTTTGTGGTCATTGCATGGAATTTTAGCTATAGGTGGGGTTGAGGAGCGTGTGCACAGACATTTTGGACTAGTTTTTGTTGTACTGTGTCTGTTCTCTGAGGGTCACCGCCTGGACACAGTGGACTTGAGCAACAGCAGGAGTTTTGTCTTCTTGGGACTTTTACAATCACTGTAATCAGCCCTCCAAGGAGAACACTTCTGTGTTTGTTCTGACATATTTGTGTGGAGAGGGCTCGCTCCATCCCTGAAGAAAGGAGCACCATAACATTTCGATCTGTGTGTGTCTGTGTGAAAGAAAGAGAGAGAGAGCGAGAGACAGTGTGTCCTGGGGGATGCCATTGGATGTGGTTATTACACCAGCGGAGGACTGTTTTTGGCCAGACCTGCAGGACACAGACATGAGGCTGAAAATCAGGGTCCGACGAATGAAGGAGGGGAGAGAGCTACGAGGTGTGTATCTACCTGGGCTTGGAGCAGGAGAAGTGATGTGTGTGTGTGTGTGTGTGTGTGTGTGTGTGTGCATATTGATAAGGGTAAGAGAACATACCTTTCTGGCAAGTAGCATGTTGGCCATGTTGGCCTTTGTGTACAGAGGTTACAGAGCTATCATACATAGTGAAGATGCAAAGAATACAAAGTATGATTTAATGGTTTGTGCACTGCAGATGAGTACAAAGGCACAGTGGGCTCTCAGGTATTGAGGTATTCCAGTCCAGGCGTGCTGCAAATGAAAGATAGATGTGAACTGAATTTTAAGGACGTGGACTGGATCAACAGTGAGATTTACCCTACAACGGGCTAAAAGAATACATCACAGGGTCCCAGCCAAACCTGCAAATTGTTTTCCAACCTTTTTGTTTGCACAGTTAATATGTTTCGAGAGACAGAATAGGAAGAAGGGGGATTAAGAGGATGACATCATGAAGACAAGAAGTGATGAAGAGGAAAGAGACTAGAGAAAAAGGATCCGGGGGGGACCCCCACGGTATGACATAGTCCTCATGCTCTCTCAGCCTGTGGTCATTGAGATGTAAAACTATCACAAAGGCTTCTTCTTGGCTTTTCTCTTGCTCCTGCTCTCTCTCTCTCTCTCTCTCTCTCTCTCTCTCTCTCTCTCTGCAGAACGGTGTCTTGTGGAGATTATGTTATCAATATGTGTGCAGCGTGCACTGCATGTGTTTAACATAACACCGTTCACACAGAGCGATGAGGCAATGCAGAGCAATGGTGCGGTGGAAAACTCCACACACTTCCATGCATATTGCACAAAATGTGCCAGTGTTATAGTTGGATCCTTTGGGTCATAAATGTATGAGAATATAAGTGTAAAGTTTTTATGCAAATACAGCTGCTATGTTCATATCAGGGCATATCAGGAAGCCGGTTTAAAGCAGTTATCACAGCAGCGCTCCACACCTGCCACACTTCACACTTTCTTTGTGTGTGTGTGTGCGCGCGCCAGCCAGGTTTTGCTACTGCAAGTGTCAAACTCGTTAGCTCAGAGAAAAGTAGCAAACACAATCACACGTTTGCCATCAGCAGGTGAAAATAGAATTGTCTGTCACGAGTATTCTGAGGCACTTCGACCCGTCTCTGTAGAAATATACTTAATTACAAGATGGTTTATAGTCCTCTATTGCAATAACACTGTACTGCTGAAACAGCAGTTGATCAAAGTTACACACTCCCGCTATCTGTTCTCTGAGATAGAGATTGTTATAGAACAATAAACAGTTTAAACATCAGCCAGGATGACATGTTAATCATACAGTCGTTCCCGGCTGTCATCAAACTGACGTCCTGCATGAAAAGCGATGACCTCATCCCACTAGCTCATCTATGCTCTGTCAATCTACACATTTCTGACACTCTACACACACACACACACTCCCATGGCTTCTCCAGGCTGCAGCACAGCCTTTGTGGAGCTGAGTGGGACATGTGTGCAATGATGTCATGTTGGGAAGGGGGTGGGGGGGTTACATTGAGATGCTAATGTCCCCTCATAGTGGAGGGGACAGCTGGAGGGGCACAGAGGATGGCGTCATGTCTCCCCCCGATATGAAACACAGAAGAGAGCGATAGAGGGAGGGATGGAGGGGAGCGGGGTACTAATTCAGGCAGATCAATGCCCCCCAGGCTGTGGAGGGGTGTGTGTGTGTGTGTGTGTGTGTGTGTGTGTGTGTGTGTGTGTGTGTATGTGTCCACACATGCCTGCCTTGTGTGTTTTCCCCCTCTCCATTAACAGACGAGTTAAAGAGGGCAACTGAAAGCTACACAGAGACTGCAACACACTAGGCAAAGGGAGGGGTTGAGCTTGTATTGACGAGGCAGTCAACTGTACCAACAGCAGTGATGTAACAGCAGAGCTCCCATTAACCATAAGAGCCAGGCAGGTGCTGTGTGTCTCTGTTCGTCCGGTCAATATCTCTGGGATTCCACTTCCATTCATCTCTCAGCTCTCTGCATCGATTCACGCGGCAGCATGACCCCAAAAAGCCAGAATTTGGACCAAATATCTTTTCATGTCTGTGGGATAATAATCTGTACCTTTATAAACTGAAATGTGAATATTAAATTAGTTAGTAGGAAATTACTGATGCGCGGAGCACCGCTCACTACCAGCAAACAAAGGAGGCTTGAGTGCTCAGCTCTGACAGGGCAAGAGGGGAAAATAAGCAGTTGCATAAGTGATGAAGTGGGCAGAGGAAAACGGAAAAAGGAAGTCACCACTGGCTAGCGTTGCCGATGGCGACACAGTGCCCTCTTTCCCGCTTGTGTGTTTTCTTTTTTCTACCCAAACATTTTCTTTTTTTGTGTGTGTTCAGAACTGGGTTAGTCACATCCTGTCCAAGTACATTTTCCAGAAGTTAAAGATACATGACGCAGCTCTGTGCAAAAGGCGATCTAGTCCAGTCTACGCTTTGAGAGTATTGTTGTGTGGCATATCATCTCATCAGTGTGTGACTGAAAATGACACATTTCCTCACTGAAGCCTTTATCTCAATTCCGCAGGAAATGTGTTTCTCTTGATTTTCAAATGAAACTGTAGGGTAAGACACAAGCTGAGACAAACATGAAGCCACCTCTTGATAAATGTTGGAGCTACCCTCATTTATTTTATTTATCCCTTGAGTTTCATGTAGCAGTGTGTTAGTCTCTGCTGATTATCACGCACTGAAAGGGAACTCATCTCTCCCAGTTGACTTTCTGATGTCATCGTCATGGACAGCTGGGCTGGTGTGTGTCACAGGGTATTTTCAGTGACCTCAGTGTGACTGTACAGTGCATTTGTTGTATGTTTTGTGTGCTTAGATTGGAATGGACAGATGTGTCATCCTTGTCTTTTGGAGAATGTGAGGCCATGTCTCTTTCGGTTATTTGGTGCTGGCTGTTGTGTGTGTGTGTCACTGTTCATGTGCCCTTTGAACGCTCAGTGTGTGTGTGTTTGATTCCATCTTGACAGCACGATGAGCCAACTGTCATCAGCATCACTGTCCTTCCTCGTCGTCATGGCAACCTTAAGTAGTGTGGGGCCAGGTGACGAGGTGACAATAACACGCTATCTCCCGCGTGACTAACGTCCATTAGTGCGGGCCATGTTAAGCTTTGACTACAAGGAAGGTGTTTGTAATTGTGTTGACGTAATATCACTGTAATGGAATAGCCCTCAAAAAACAGGCAGGCACACTCAGTCCTGTTCTCTTATCTTTGACTTCAGTCTCCCTTCATGCCAGTAACCTTTTACTCACTCTCCGGGCCACACTCTGGCTCACCAGGCTTCCTGCCATTTTTATTTTGTTTGTTTGACAAGAGATGAGGTCAGCTACAGTAATCATTGCTGTAATTATTCATCCAGACACACATGAGATCAAAAGGCATACATATTTTTAGAGAAGTGTTTTCATTCATGTGTTCACTTCCCTTCGTACACACAAACACACTTTCTCTTCAGTGTTACACACACACACACACACAAGCACTGTCTCCACTGTGGAACGTCCTGTCTTCTGTCCTTCTAACAACTCTCTAACAATGTCCTCGCACAGAAAGGGAAATGGCTGCTGGGTGATGTGAGGCTTTTCCTGTTGATTTAAGTGTCTCCAGGAGCATACCACTTCCTCACACAGATACAGTACATGCCAGTGGTGGGGGCTATATGTAGCACCATTTGTTTTCCTTGCATGTGTGTTTGCGTGTGCACGGGCTCCACACCAACAGCTTGGGAACAGAGAAACCAGGAAAAAAAAACCTTCACAGAACTACCCTTCCTCCCTCTGTTTTATCAATTAGTGACACTGTAGCACCGCCCATAGGATCACTCGAAAGACGCTCTGGTGGAAATTGCGCTACAATGCCAGCGCAGTCTAAAGCCAAACTGTGAACTACAAATGGTTGTTTAATCTACTTTTAGTCTAGACACATGCTAGCGCAGCAGCTAACCCTCACCTCTGCTTCTTTGCATTAAGTATCCCTACCTGATCGCTCTTTCTGCATCTATCCATCCATCCTTCCCTCCACTTCACCCCCCATGTGGAGCGCTGATGTCATTGCTCCGCCGGTTGCCATTAATAGCTGGAAACAGACAACCCTTCTTCACTTTGCTCTTAAAGGGACAGTGCACTCAGAATAGCATTTGGGTCATGAGATTGCACTCGGCCTCAGAAGCCGTGGTGTTGTGAAATAGCGTGAAATACCGCAGCTGCTATGCTCTGACTGTTTGCACAACCTTATTGTGCAGCTTTTTAGATCTTATATCTGTTGAGTACAGAGTCCATGCTGCTGACACTGTGCTCTCTGTGTGTGTGTTGGCCAGCAGTTGCTACATAAGTAGTGCTGCTGGGTGTGTGTTACAACGGAAGGCAATGTCCTGCCTGCACAGTGCTGTGTGTGCTACTTTAGAAAAGTGATGTCATGTCTCACTCACTCTCACTCTGTGACCATGTGTGTGTGTGTGTGTGTGTGTGTGTGTGTGTGTGTGTGTGTGTGTTTGCACTTCGTCCCAGATTGGGTCAGGCAGGGCTGAACCTAGATTAGGTTCTAATCTTCTTTCTGGGGCTCAGGGTTTCCTTGAAGCACTTCCCTCCCTTCTACACACTCCTCAGCGAGGTCATTACCCACTCCTCAACACACACACACCCCCACCTCCTCTCATTGGCCCCCACCCTGTAGTTATACAACCGCGGCGCTGCAGAGCAATGATGATTGTGGCTATTTGTGTGTGTGTGTGTGTGTGTGTGTGTGTGTGTGTGTGTGTGTGGACAGAGAATTACAGACAGTGAGAGTGAATATTGAGCATATGTTGACTGCAAGATTATGTGATGCAAGATTGTGTGATGTATTCAGATTGTGTCTCCTTGGAGTATATCGTCTTGTTAATGGGTGCAAGTGCATATGTATGGCTGTGTGCAGGCGTGTGTGTGTGTGTGTGCGCGCTGTACAGTTGTCAGGGGGATGTTACTGGGCCTCTGTCCTGGCCCTGCACCTGTGGCCTCTCTCATTCCCTCAGCCTGACGCAATGCACTGCTACAGGACATGAGCTCATGCAGGAAACAGAGCCACACACACACATATGCACATATGCCAAAAGCGGAGCCGCCTGCCTCTTAAAGGGCCAGACGCGCACATTCCTTGCCGCCCAGCAGTTAACCTAACTCGCACACAGAAGCACAGAGAGCCTCTTTTTTTTCTTCCTGTTGCACTTAGCAGGACCCAGACATTGTAGCCCAGATTCACCTCTGAAAGCCTATAGAGAATGTCTGCTCTGCTAATGGTTGTGTAATGTTCTTGAAGGGAGTGTTTGCAGAGTTCCCTGTGTGTTGCATGACTGCTATGTGATAAACCATTAGCGTACCTAACCAGTTCTCTCCATCTCCTCTTTCTCTGCAGGAGGTTTTGCTGCTTTCTCCTCCTGTTTCCCCGGCCTGTGTGAAGGGAAACCTGCCACTGCTCTGCCTATGAGCTTGTCCCAGCCCTGCTTGCCTGTGGCTAATGTAGGCCCCACTCGCATCCTGCCACACCTTTACCTGGGCTCACAGAAGGATGTCCTCAACAAGGTAGAATTGATTTAGCATCGTGTCGCTCATTTTATCACCGTCATTATAAGATAACCAACTTGTTATTGTCACCACGCAACAAAGCAAGGCATTGAACACATTTTATCTGCAGGATCTGATGGCTCAGAATGGTATCACCTATGTGCTGAATGCCAGCAACACCTGCCCCAAGCCAGACTTTATCAGCGAGAGTCACTTCATGCGCATCCCTGTTAACGACAACTACTGCGAGAAATTGCTTCCCTGGTTGGACAAAACTAATGAATTCATAGGTAAGAGGACAGAAAATGTAATAAAACAATCATGCGTTTGGATAGAAGTTGAATATTAGCAGTACAAATCACAATAGCCACTTAGGGGAGGGGCTTTATTAGGAAGAGAACTCATCTCAAGTTATGTGTTGAAGAATGCCATGTTATTCAATACAACACATCCGCACATTGTCGCAGTTAATAAACGTTCACGTGCAGCTAGGTAACAATAGCATCAGGTATAACACGTCTGTTCAGATGACCCCCTGTACTCTTCCAGGAAGTGCCAGTTTACTTTCAATAGATGTTGATTGTCTCCAGAGACTTTGCGCTAAAGATGTGTATTCATATCTGTGCCTTTCCCCCCCAACAGACAAAGCTAAGGTGTCAAACTGCAGAGTCATTGTGCACTGCCTGGCTGGAATCTCGCGTTCAGCAACCATCGCCATTGCATACATCATGAAGACAATGGGCTTATCTTCAGATGATGCCTACAGGTACGCTTCCTTCTCCCATCCAATACCAGCTGAGCTAAGGTGTCAGCCCCAGTAAAAAGGCAACTCACTGTTTTAGTAATGCTAGATCATCCTCCCCCCACCCCAGTCGTGAGAAATGTAATTGTTAGGTGGCTGCTAGGGAACCGTGTGTGTACAAAATACTATGCTTTGCCTTGTCTGGACAACACTGGCAAAGGATTGTGTGTTGTGCATCAGTGAAACCATTCACACCCTTGTAATTCTGACCTTAAAAAAGTCCTGATTGTGTCTCATAAATGATTTACTGTAAAACTTCGGGTGCAGATGTAACCAAACTGTTTACAAGACTGGCCTTGTCAAAACCACTTTCCTGTGACTAATCTTTGCCAACTCTTTTCCTCCATACAGGTTTGTAAAGGACCGAAGACCATCCATATCCCCCAACTTCAACTTCCTGGGTCAGCTGCTGGAGTTTGAGAAGGGCCTGCGATTACTGCAAGCTTTAACTTCAACCTCCGATGACAAGTTCTCTGAAAACAACACTAAGCAAAGCTCAGAGGTTAATGGAGTCATAACAGGTTTTGAAATGAACGGTCACCGCGGCAACTATGACTCATCTGTGGCAGAGCCATACATCACACCAGAACCCAAGCTACCGTCACCTACCTCCCTCCAGCAAGGCTTCAACGGCCTCCACCTCTCTGCAGAGAGGATCATGGACACTAACCGGCTTAAACGCTCCTTCTCCCTGGACATTAAGTCTGTCTACTCCCCCAACAGTCCCCACTGCCCGAGCCTGGCCCCCACACACTCTGAAGACGTCCCCAAACTGTGCAAGCTTGACAGCCCAGGAACAGGCACCTCCAATGGTGTCTGCTCCCAGTCTCCCGTCCTAGACAGCCCCCACTCCTCCAATTCACCGTTTCCCTCACCAGGCAGCGGGGGCAGCATTGGAGGTTTGGGACTTGGGGAGGTTTGGGGAGGAAATGAAGGAGTCCATCGGTCTGGTTCTTCCTCATCCAGACCAAGGAGAAAACCCAAGCACTGCTCTGGCAGTTCCCCAGTCCACTCCCAACCACACCAACCTCCACAGTCCCTCAGCTTGTCGCTGGACCACAGGAGCCCCAGCCTGGACGAGAACCTCAAAGGCTCCCTGCTCCTGTCACTACCATCCCTGCCCACCGTGGGGTCTGGGGCCATGTGGACCAAACACAGAGACACTGTCCAGGCCACCACTCCTGTCACCCCCACCACAGATGCCCCCTGGCACTTTGGGGCAGAGGAGGGCGGTAAGGGAGAGATTGATCTGGGAGGAGGAGGGGGTGGACAGGGAGAGGAGTCGTCGGTGAGGTTTGGGAGCAGCTCAGCGTATGTGGCGTTTGGGTGCAGCGAGGGTGTGCGGTTACGAGACAAATCCCAGAGGGAGAAGCCCTCAGCCCCACAGACACAGAGAGACCACCGGGACTCCACATCGTCGTCCACACTGACTATGTCCAACAGCGGGCCTGCGTCAGAGAAGCAATTCAAGCGTCGCAGCTGTCAGATGGAGTTCGAGGAGGGCATCTCCGAGACACGGTCCCGAGAAGAACTGGGAAAGATCGGGAAGCAGTCGAGCTTCTCTGGGAGCATGGAGATCATCGAGGTATCCTGACAGATAATGGACATGATCAGAGCAGTCCCTTGGGGGCAAAAATGGACCTGGTTAGAGGGAGTGCAAGAAGAGGACTTATGACGGGAAGCAGAGGAGGCTTTTTTTGTGCTCCCCTCACAGACAGTGTTAAAGACTCCAACTGAGAGAAGGACAAATAGATACACAAGCAGAGCGTTAATGTGAAAAGGTTATCAAGCGAGCTAGCATTCACAACTGGACAGACAGAGCCTGTGATGTGGTGCTTAGCAGACCAGAACCATCCTGAACTCTCATACAAATCTGAAGAACTTTCTGGGGGTTAGGTGGTGGTGGGGAGTACAGGGGGTGACTGTAGGTACTGAAACTTTACATTTTTCGAGCTCTGTCTCAGATAAAAACAGAAACGACCAAGGGCAAGTGCCATGTTGCATCCTTACTATATAGAATATTCTTATTTTGACAGAGTTTGGACACAAACTGTTTGCCTGCAGTCAAATGTAGTGTGATTTAAGTGGGTGTATAGCTTGTGATTTGAACCAAGTCCCATGTTTCCTTCCAAAGCTTCAGCCCAGTGTCAGAAAGCCTCAGAACCTTGCACGGCTACGTGGGGGGGGGGGGGGGGGGGGGGGGGGGGGGGGGGGGGGGGGGG
>JAVQJD010089834.1:0-32671 GCA_036023655.1 Nannoperca australis | reverse complement strand
CAAAAAGTTGCTGTTTAAATAGCAGAAAGGTGACATGTGAGCAGTCTAGCGAGGAAAGGGACCCCTGACCTCACCATGCCACAGTGACAACCAGCACTTAGCATTCTCCACAGGAGTCTGATCTCACCAGGTAATTGTTGTGTGTTTTACATCAACATGACCCTGCAGCATCGTGCTACTGACAAACACGCTGAAACAAACAAACAAGCAAACGCTTTGAGTATTTGCTTTGTCACATTATAGTGCAAACACCCTTTGCCCGGCTCCAAACCTGTCATTAACACAGATAATTCATGGCCACTCTCCAGAGCACTCAGATGATTGAAGTCGATCAACTAACTTGAGGAAAAAAATAATAGCAGTTGAAAATTGCCTTTTCAAATTCATCTGCTGATTACCATAATCACTTCATGGCTGACAATACTTTGTAAATGTGTGTGGTATTAATGCCAGCAATTATGGGAGCTAAATGGAAATGGGCTGCCAGTGTGGACGTAACGATCGATCAGGGGAGATAAAGCACAAACAAACCCAATCTTATTTTGCCAGTGACCCCTCCTCCTCCTCTCTTCATCATTATCATCTGTGAGTTTTGTCCAAGCAATTGAGAAGGAAAACTTTGCTCGCAATTCTACTCTACATGCTGAAAATGGCTCCTAGGCCAATTTATAGAGGTAATTTTAGTGTGAAAATGGATTCATTCTGAGTTCACAGTGTATGCCTTCTTGAAAAGTAATGGCTGCTCTACTCCATACCACTCCAGCATCTGCCTCTAGACTGTGCCTCGAGCTGTAGATCACTCTCCCGTGAGCCCTCACTTCACTGTCAGGCCGGCACATTCCACCTTCATTAATAGCAACCACTCATGTCTGACTTAAATTAACGTGCAGGCTATCAATTAGTCTGGGCAAGGCCAGGGATAGTGTACTCAAGGGGAAAGGCATCTTGGATAGATGCCGGACAGCGGAGACAGATAACACCGTATATCTATACTATCATTACACCTTTTTTTCTCTTCATCTTTTCTGCTTTATTTTCCCCTCATTATCTCAGACTATTCACCTGTTCGGCAGTAGTTTCTTCTTTCCTGTAATTGACCTTCATTTTGACAGAATGCATTCCTCTTTTCGTCAGGTTTCCTTACTTTAAATCACAGTCAAATAGAAGGCACCTGCTTACCATATACAGAAGCAGTTCTCACTTCTCATTTGTGTTTGTTTGTTTTCAAACATCAGTAAGGAACAGGTTCATTTGTATCGATGTTATAGTCCAATCATGCATTCATACACAAATGAACAACCTTTTAACTTTATGATACCATACTAAATTATTTTCTACATAACCCTAGTATTTTTTTGCATCCATCCATCCATCTTTCTATATAGCCCTTTTCTTTGATAAGTTAATTTCTCTCGCATTGCCTGTTGTCTGAGTGACCGTGACGACCCAGGAGATCTCCTAACAGGCTCCTCTTGCCCATCAGGATTGATCGGCCCACAGCACCCTGTCAGACGCGATCAATACATCATTCCTTCAGTAACGAGCCCTGCTCGCTGGCCACCTCTTCCTTCCCTGCATTGCTTTACTTCCATTTTATTATTATTTCTTACAGCGGATCGATGCAGGCAAACAGGCCCACTGTAAACCGCACCACAATTAGAGCAGTGTCTAATCTTCTAGTTGACTCCATCTCTTACACAACAGCCAGAGAATAAAACACAAATGATAATGAAATCTAATGGGATTCTGTGGAATTAAATCACTAAAACAATGAAGAGAGCCCAGCCACAGATCTGAACTAATAAAGATCTTGATAGAGGTCAATATTTTATATGTACATAATCTCCACAAGCCAGAGGAGCAGCTTATCTCCATGGTGATGCATCATTTGGGCCTGAAGCTTTTAACGAGTAAAAGTGAAAAATATGCCAGTCACCAATAAAAACACAATCAACTATTTTGAAACAATGTATTTTTTCAAAAAACAGGAAAAAGACATAAGCAAGCACATTTATAATGTATATAATGTATATACATACACTAACCCACATCAGAGAAAGTGATGACTCACTTGAATGAACGCAGTCAGAACTTTAGATCTATTTTCATCCCATTAAGTGGATCTCTGCAGAATAAAATTACATTTCTAATATTGAGTGCAGAAAATGACATGCTCTGTGGTAAGATAAATAATAACAAACTCCTTAATTATGCTAATTTTGTTAGCACTAATGACATACTTAATGTTGGCATATCAGCATTTTTCCCCAAGAACTAAAATGACATCATATTTCTTTGTCTCTTTGACACGCAGGAGTTTCCAAAATTGAGGTTAAAACTGTCAGTGAGTATGAGAGAATCATTTCTGCAACGTCATCACATTGGCAGCTGGTTTATGGAGAGACGAAAATAGACATTGAACTAATTTGATCATTGAATTATAGATTTAACACGCCTGTGTAGTTTGGCCTTTGTTTGAGGGTAGGCCTGTCTGAGAGTAGCGCTGGTGAGGCGAGAAAAGCTGTCTGCTTGGTGCAGGCGGTGCACGGGGCAGCAGTGTGGAACTGCAGGAGTAATTAGCGAATCGGGCCCCGGCTCCCTGTGAAGTCCATTCTTTGAAGGAGGGAGCTCAGACCGATCAGTGGCCCCTCTGATGTATGTTTGTGAATCTTTCAAGGGAGTGAGAGCTGGTAACGAGGCCTCATCTATTAACATTTGAGATATAATTAGCGTTGTTGGAGGAATGGAGCAGGGCCAAGCAAGAGTGGCTCAATCTGGGTTCTGTGTCCCACAGGGCAGCAACAGCAGGAGGATGAAGTGAGTGACTGGAAGGATAGTCCCTGGAGAGGAGACAGGGCCTCAGCAGCCCTGACACATAGGCCAACCAGACACATAGCCACCATACTGGAGCACAGGGGTGCATCAAGGCTGGCAGAGCCAAGCTCTTTGTAGGAGAAGAAACATTTCCATATGTTTCTCAGCCCTGATTAATCAGTTGAAGTATCTGTTGTTGTGCTTACTGGTTACCATTTCTGCATTTGAAAAGGAAAACCAACAATATCATCCCAGGAATTATATTTATAATAACAGGTTATCAGATTGTTTACCTTTTAGGGGTGTGTGATGGTGTTGCTTCCACAGCAATGAAGGATTCTGATAACCTCCACACCCCAGAGGGACAGTGAGATGACAGTCTGTCTCTCACTCCCTATCTTTGTCACAACACACGCTGCACCTCCAATTTTCCCTTACGATATTCACAGCAGCGATTCACTATAGCCCCCTCCAGTGTTCATGGATTTCTATATGTGCTTGGTCAGAGGGTTTCTGAAGTGACCCATTTCTAAGTGGCTAATCTTTGCCTCTAAGGTTACAGTGGGGTCAGGTGAGGTGTGAGTCTCGCTCTGTTAACTGTTTTAGTCGACCTTTAACCCCTCAGGGTTCAGTTGCCTGAGCCCCTGGGTGTCTACGAGGGCCACAAGGGTCATGACTGTTTTCACTGAACATCAACTATGATTTAGTGGAAGCTAATGAACCATTACTCTTCATGAGGACTCACTCTACACACATACCACTAACAAATTACAAACTGCAAGAATTAAATGCTACACGGTGGTGGAGACACCTGCTAAACACAGCTCTTTGTTCTCAAGCCTTCTGTCTAAACACATAACTCTGAGATGACTAAGACTCAATGACAGCTGGGGAAAACTTTAGAGACCAAAACATGGACCTTGCACAGTGCAGTAACCTCTCTAGGGAATGGTGGTTTGACTGGAGTGGGAAGTGGTGAAGCTCCTCAGTAGACACAGTAATCTGTGTCAGGCCAAGACATCTTTTGTCTCTCTCCCACACCCACCCTTTACCCACTATGGTTGTTGAACTAGGGCATTAGGCAGGGCTGCTTGCATCAGTATGCAGCATGGAGACGGTGAATCAATGGAGCCTGGAAGACTTTCCACTCTCTCTCTATCGCAGCCCCACTATTAATGAGTGGGAACCCGGGCCTGTCCACTCCCCTCGTGGCCAGATGCTAAATTACCAGCCGTGAATCAACACAGCATTTATGGGTAATCGCATATTAAAGTGGCTAAATCTGCAAGGACAACCAGATCTTGTATAAACAAGGGGATCACAGAATAGGCTGGGAATGGGACCTGATGAATCCAATAAATGTATAAATTAACAGAGAAGAAAATATATAGAACATAAGAAAAAGTGGCTTCCTCCAGTTCTCGGTGGACATATTTGGTCTGATGTGAGTGTTAGGATCAATGGTAGACTCGTATAAATGCAAGGCCAAGCACCTGGCTAGGCACTTATTCTCATACGCACAGTAAAAAAAACAAAAACAAGTGGGATATAAAAAGAGAAAAAGGAGAGATAGAATAGATATAATAATATTACAACCACCATATAAATGAGAGGCAAGGTAACATAATAAATAAGTAAACAAACAGTAAAGCTGAAGGGAAAAAGGCTTTTAAACATTTAAGCTTAGCGGTGGGAGATGCCGCAGGATGACCTGTAATGGGAGAGAGGGGGAAGCGGAGGAGTGGTAAAAGCCTGATAAAATAAGAGACTGTAACCTCGCTCCACTTAGCCGTCAGACAAAGAGATGCTTTAGGGAGTACAGGAGCAAGATCACCATAAAGTCACAACATGCTGTGCGTCTGCAGCTGTTTCTATGCCCCCTGTCTGCTTCTCTGATGAATGAATAAAAAGAAAAGAAACATTCACAAAGAATGTTCCCAAAATAAATGTTTAGTGTGTGGGTTTGGAAGAGGAAAAGAAGAAAAAATGTGAGCTGTACATTAGACATCTGGAAAATAAAGAGTGACGGGGAATGCCAACAGTGACAGAAACAGTTATCTCTTCAGTAAGTACCAAACCTTATAATCACAAGCTTCTGAAGAGGGAGAGCAGTCTTGAGATTGACCTTGATATCCATGTGCCAACATATGCACATGCATGCATAACCCCCTTAATTACATTGCTGAAATGTAAGGATGTGCTGATATAAAGTTTTTCAAAATCTTTTTGAGTATTTGTTCACTTACATAATGTACAATTCTACAGGAATGGATGGAGCCTGCCCCTGGCTCAATAATATGTCTACAACTTCACTCCAAAAATCATTGTATCTGAGCAAAAAAAAGGTAAGGTCCCCTCTGTGTCAGGCAATCAAATGGATTGGCTTACTGGAATTCGAGCAGCTCGTTTTTGAGTTGGTGCCAAATAGAGGCGTTTAGATAAAATAGAGAGCAACTGCTTGCTTGATTTAATGGGTGTATGACTTTGAGTATGTGGCCCTATGCTGTGGCTTTGCCATACCTTTTTGGTGGAGAGTATGGCTGTTTGTAGGTCATTGTGCTTTTGACAGTGTGTCAGTGTGTGTCGAACATTAAACGCTTCAAAATGGGCCTCCACTAAAAGTGCCTTGGGACCAGACCGCTCACCCTCCTTCCATCTCAGTAGTGACAGTCCACCACTGAGGGAGAGACAGTCTAATTTCACTACTGGCTGACGTCCATTTAGTATGAGTGATGAGGGAGCGGGCCCTCACGCACACGTATGCACACACACTTATGCTGACATGGCCAGAAATGTACACCGTAGTACACCAACCCACAGAAAATAATACTAAAACAGTAAACTCAAAGCAAGGTTGGGTGTGTTGACAGGCCTATTAGCTGGCCTCTGCCTGCCATTTCAGCCTTGTTTCACACCCTCCAATTTTTCCAGGGAAATATACTGGCCAGCAAAGCCCTACTGTACGCCCCAGTGCTGCTCCAAAACCATCGTTACTCAGTGCCCTGTCCTCTGCATGCACCCCATTTCCCCTCTTCATTATCATGCTGAAAACTAAACTGCCTAAATGTAATAGGTTGCCATTGTACCTGCCACCAGGTGCTTCTCGGGGTAAGGGTTGATGAGAATATGCGTGGACCTCTCAGGGAAAGTTAGAGGCAGTGAGTGAGACATGACCAGATATGGGGGGCCCCTCTGGGGCTAGTGAGGCCTCCACTGTGATAGACCCTGATGAAGACAAATGGATATGGCCAATATGGCCTCCATGTGGCGGGGTATCATCTACAGGAAAAGGGGGTTGGGGTGGCTGGTTGGATGACGGACGCACAGCCTAATTGGTGACCTGCGGGGTTAGAGGTGGGGTGAGGAGGCCTCTATACTGACTGAGTGGCGTGAGTGTCAATCTATCCTGAGCAGGGGTCAGAGATCAAGTGATCTGCAGGGGGAGAGTTGAAGGGATAGGGATGCACGTCTAAGACATAGCTTGCTTGCTACTCTCAGAAAGAGTAAAAGATGATCTTGCATCCTTTAACATTACAATGAAACACTGCAGAACCCCTTAGATAAATGGAAGACACAAAGAATCTATGTGTAAAAGTAACATTTTGTAACACTTTGGACAAGTGTATAAGGCTTGTGTATAAGTAAGTATAAAGTGATGATGATACAAGAGAGGGCAATTCTTTGTTTGCGAGTGGTCTGTCTGGTCGGTTCAGCAATGAATATTGTACATTGCGCCCAGAATAAAACTGGAAAAAAGAACTGTTGTTGAACACTAATCCGAGTCAGGATTTGAACATTGCCCTCTGTGTTCAGTTCTTTTGCAGCAGCTGGAGGGAAATCGATCACACGCCTGAATTAATACTTAATCATAGCCCCCCAGATGCTCTTAGCTGTGTCCACTACTGAGCAAACATGGGCAGCACAAAGGAGGAGGGTAGGGTATGGGCAAAAGGCTAAAGCAAAGTGCACTACAGAGTGGACTATGTGATTCTTTACTGTCAACATGAACAAATACATAGACACACATCAGCGTAGATGAATGAACATATGCACACCATCAGCACCACCAGCTGTCAACATCACATGTATATACAGCACATAAAGCCATAGGTTGAACAAAAATGGTCCAAAATAGCTACATCTGCCAGTGAGCTGCTCTCTGACGTTTTATCTCCTTGTCAGTGAAAGCCGCTCCCATCCAAGAGAATCATGTGTCAACTCTTAATGTATTAGTATTTGATGAGAATAATGTGCAGCTCTGCCTTAATGGACAGCACAAAGGTTGACAATGATCATGTGGAGAGGAATGTCAACATGTTTCCCCCACACTACAATACTGAAGTGACACTACTAAAGAGCAAATGAAAATGAATGGCTCCAATGTCCACACTGCCACTGCAGAGCTTCATCCTCGAGTCTATTCAGACAGAAAACTGGTAGCACCACAGTGTATGAGGGGCTTTCACCAATGACTGACATGGCTAATCACACTGGCCTCTGATTGGAGAGGAATGAGACAGAGCTAGCCATTAAGGGAATCCATGTGAGAAATGGTTTTAAACCCTGTTATTTGCTACCAAGGCAACAGATGGAAACACACGTATTGTTGTGTCTCACTATAGACAAATACAATGGTTGGCCAAGGACTGTCTATGTCAATGAATGAAAAAAACCCCAGTATGCAACATGACAAAGCCAATGAATACTTTCCTTTTTGAAAACAACTGTGTTTTTAGAAAGTCACTGCAAGAGTAGATAGGGCCCAAATTCACAATGCAATCAATTCATTTTTAACCTGTTGACATATTTTTTAATCACTCTCTAAAATCTGCCCGCTTAGTCTATTCTGCAGTTAAGAACAGTCATCATTTTATTAATCGGAAAGAGACAAAATGTGTTATTTTTACTTTTACATTTATTTAATAAATGACAAATCTGATCATCTAAGTGATTGATTATTTCAGTTTTGACCCAAAATGTTTTTCATGCAGTAACTTGGAATGGACGCTTGTATTGTTTCATGTATAGCTATTGTAACTGACTTGAGTCTTAAAAATGATGTATGCAGAAGTAACAAACAGTGTTACGACGTTTACTGAGAAAACAAAGAAACAAAAGAAAAACGAGACGGACAACAAACCCATGTGAATCAAAAAGACTTTGGGGGCTTTATCTGGCGGCACCATGCAGGAATGATAATGACCATCTTGGATCCAAAAGGACAACCATTCATCTTAACCCTGGTCTGCCTAGCAAAACTCATAATCCCCCTAACACCCACGGCCCACCACTAGACAGACAGCAGGGAAAACAGAGCACTTTGAAGGAACGGGATAAGACAAAACAATACCCATTCCTCTCTGTTCTCTTTAGACTCAGCATGATTATTCAGCATTCCCTGGAATACGCTCCATCTGCCAGCCGGTGTTAATTCCTTATTTTACCAAATCTTCACCTTGACACCTCTGAGATCATGTCACTCCCTTTGCCGCTCCATCCACCCCTCCCTCTCTTTTCTGGTCCTTCAATCAGACTAATACCTTTTCCCTAGTGATGAATCCTTTTATTAAGTCTTCCTTCTTTTATTCCCTTGCTTCTGCAGCCACGCTGGCATCAACTGCTCTTTTCTCTTTTAACATCCTTTATCCATCATAGTGGGAAGCCTGGACTGAGTCCCCCCATGCTCCAACTGTCCTCCTCTCCAATCCAGCTTCTTTTTTTCCCTCCTTCCTCCCGGCCATCAGGATGAAGGATGGTGGAGGTTAGATGGCTCCATTTTCACCCCCCCTCCGGCTTCTGACCCCCTCCCTGCTCGCCCCAGGTGACATTACTAAATACTGCTGTCTCAGGGGGAGTGAATAGTCTCTCCATTTATTTTCAAAAAAGACCTGGCCTCCCTTGTTTTGCTGCTTTAGTGTGAAAGCTCCATGTGTCAAGCTGTGTGTGTGTGTGTCTTCTGTATTTGCAACACAGAGGGTCTTTTATTTGTTAATTGTCAAAACCCTGTGAAATACATTGAAAGCCACTGCAATATTTCCAAAGTACACTGTAGTTTCTGTAAATTAAATCCCTTAAAAGCCATTTGATATCATTGGCAAAGTCATACAGATATCTGCTACTATTTATGTGTGAACCCACACCAGTCAGAAACAGGATTTCCGTTTCTTTCCTAAAAGGACTGACAGCCCCCAGGGTCAGTGTTTGTTGAGTCATACTCTGGTCTTTCCAAAAAGAAAACTGCAGTTAGCTGAAAAAAAATCCAAGCATCTAATGGATCAAAGCAAACTGAATTCATGACCCAAATTACACCACAATCATCAGAGAGTCACTAAGAGGAAAATAGTAAAAATCTTACGACCACAAGAAAGAAGGGAAAAAAGAAGACAAACAAAATTGACAGTCCCAAATAAAAAAACACAGTAAAGCCACAGAGAACAAAATAAAGACTGAAACAGTCCTAACTGCGTGCTAAATCTGATTAAGCGTCAGAGCGAGGATGACAAGCAAGGGTAAGTGAGTGAGTAAGTGAATAAATAAAGGAGAGAAGATTGTGGTGGCCGCCTGCCACAGCACCACGTTATTTGAGCAGCCTCGTGTGTACACAAACTAGGTTGCTACGGGCTGAGTTTTCACACAGCGCAATTACTCTGGCTGCGTTCTGTGCCGGTGAGCTAATTAGACCACGGCGAGTTCGGGACTGGTAGACTAGAAGATGAGGAGAGTCACTGGGGATGGAGATGGATGTGATAGCCTCTGTTTTTCCCCTGAAGCCCTCTCACACCAAGGGGAAGTAGTTGCCTGTTTACACCACAGACTGTAAACCAAGAAATGGCCCCAAAAGGGGATGGAGTAAATGTTGCAGAGAAAATGGTTGAGCCGCGGCTGTTAAGGCGGCCGTAAATGTTCCCTATTTCTCTTTCCTTCTCTCTTCTTCTCCTCACATGCCTAGCCCCATCCTGTGCCACCAGAAACACCCAGCTGTCCGCTCCCTGCTCCCATGCTAATCTGGACACGCCGAGTCTACTCCCACCCCTGCTGGAGTAACCCAATAACGCTGTGTGTACTTAAACAGCAGTGCTGGCAGGCCTCCTCCAGCCCCGATCTCCTCTCATTGCCAACAAACACACAGGGCTCTCTTTCAACAGTCCTCTACTGAACTCAACTCCTTCTGAGAGTCACTGTTAAAACAAACACTCCCCACAATGTAGCTTACTGTGATGTTTCTTTAAAGGAAGAAAAAAAGGAAAATAAGAACTGATGATTGCCCTTCTCTCAAGGCATAATTAGGCAATATGTTATAATTAATTGAATTGTGGTCTTGTTGGTACATGACGGTTCTTGGCTGCTGAGCTTTCTCATTAGCTACGCAGATTCTGGCCCTAACCTAATGAACAATAATAATACTTGCCGGTTGAAATGTGTTACGGAGATGAAACCTGATGGCCTCTGCTGGTAATTGGGCTCCCTTCCACTCATTAAGGGAGGAAAGCAATAAAGAGCAATAACACTCTCAAAGTGCCATCAGAGGAGGAATGTGGCACTTTCTTTTTGACAATTCATCAAGAGTGAAGCCCTGCCTATTAGCTGAATGAGAGCCCGGGGCCATATAAACATCTCCCACTCCGCACAGACTGTTTGATGGGTAAACAGTCTTTGATGTGCTCGCTGCCAGCCCCTGACATTCTATGTGGACATGACCATCAGGGCAAAGAAAAGACCATGGTAGAACTTTGAGTGTAGTTAACTATTACAGAAATATGGCAATTCAAGGTCCGCAGTGTTTATTTAGACTACTTTGCTGATTCCGCTTTGTGTGTTCTCCTTACCCCGCAGGTTAAACTTTGCCAACAAAACGTGGAAGTGTGTAGAGTCAGTAAGTAGATCAGGTAAAATCCTGGGGTCAGGGCATGATTGCATTTTCCTATATATAAGAGAGAGCTTGTGTGTACAAGTGAGCTCTATGAATTGCAGGATTTTCTGCCAAGTTCTGTACACAGGGACTTTCTGCTCCATTCATCACTCAAACGGCACTGCTCATCGTAATTTGTTTTCTGAGCAATTGACATGGGGAAGCTGTCTTGCGCCGGAATATTTAAATAAACAATTAGCTCTGACTGGCTCAGGCAACAATGTCAGGAATGTTACTCCCCGCATTGTGAGTTTCAGCTTGCCTCCTCACTAAGCCTGTGGCTTTCAAGCAGTGAAGGGAGAGGGTATACGCCAAGAGTGACACACAAGTCATCCTCAGGTCTCATTCCACCAGAGTCCTCTGTCTGGTTCTGACAGGGTTAGCAAGCAGGCAGTTCAGAGTGGCACTGCAGCTTGGCTAGGGAGATAAAACCTGTCTAAATCTTATACCCTCTCCTGCCCTCTCCATCCGTCGAGTCAGAGAGGGATGAGGAATCAAAGCCAGAGGAAACACAGGCGATGTTAGCCTGGGAATTCAAAAAATACTTTTGGAAAGTTTTCAGTTTGTATTCCAACATTAAAAGGTGGCATGGATTGCCAGAGACGTGCCAACACGTATATGGCTGCGTAAGTGGTGTGTAACATGAAGAAGCGATGAAAAAGAAGGCCACTGCAAATCCTGATAATCAATCTCTCGCCTACCTACTGCATAAACATAATGCATGATAATAATTACATAGATGCGCATTTGCACATTAAGGTCAGACTGAGTTATTGGTTTCCATCTATATTTTAAATGCAGAACTGGACAATATGGCATTGACCCCCCCTCCCCCAAAATCCCTTAACATGAACTCATTATAATGGAAAAATTAGAAAATAAATTAACATACATTATTACATTACTAACAGTAGTATAGGCTTGAATGGACAGTTTTGGTCGGTGCAACACTCATTACCTTTGCTTGAGGTCCTAATACAACTGTATCATGTCAAGGGGCAATTTTCCAGTTAGAATACCTGCATTGTAATTTAATTGAGTCTATCAGGCGAAACAGACTTTATGAAAAGCTGTTTGCAATGTGATTTCACACTGTAGCTGTCCGTTTATTCATATGCATTCCACCATATAGTCAATGTTTAGGGTCAGGCAGCATTCTTGAAGCTGACATTGATACAGTGGCTTGTTGAAGCACACCTGAGGTGGGCTGTCACTGTGGTTTGAACTTGAACTTTGCTAAAGAAGAAATGTTTCCTGACTCTTCAACTCCACTACCATGCTGCTGCCTTCTTATCTGTAAACTTCCAGCATACAATCCGTGTTGGACTGAGACACTATATGCCTCACCTCTGCCTGGTGGCTAGTAACAAAAAACGTTCCCAGACAACCTGCCTAGTTGAAGTTGAATACCACGGACATGGTAATAATACTAAAAGTATGCAGAGTAAATAAGTGAATCAGCAGGATGGAACAGCAGGAACAAAGACGAAAAGCGGTCCATATGGAGGACCGCTTGTTTCTACTACTGTACTAGTCCACAGAAATATATACAATGCAACACTACACTCTGATTATTTTTTGCCTGCTCTTTGTGTGTCTCCCTCTCTGATACGGAAGGTCATTGGAACAAAGGAGGCCCTCACTGGCTGTTATCTGACTGTGCTCCAACAAGATGGAGTCTGTCTGGATCCCCGCCCTTTCGCCCTTGCTGCAACCCAGTGGAGATAACACCAAGCTAGGAGGAATGCTGTTTGCTAGTAGAAAAAAAAGAACATCAAGACACAAATGCAGTGAGGAGTGTGATACTCAGCATATGGACAAGACAGGGGGAGATTTGCCTCCTTACAAAAAGTGTGAAATCACACTGTAAGTGAAATGTAGGTGGAAGAAAACCAAACAAAGAGCAATAAATTAAGGGAAAGCACAGAGCGTTTGACCCTAAAAAGAAGGAGAATCTGCTAAAATTGTGTCAAGAATGATGGGGGACAAGAAAATGGAGCAGAAGATCGTCTTCTCATCTGTGGGAGTGACTGAATGTTTTATGGCTATAGAGGGGTTGGTGACCCTGCCCTTGGCCTCTTTGGGACAGCGGATATGGGCTGAACCAGCTGTTGAGGGTGGGAGGACAACTGTAGATGAAAGTTTAACTGCCCTCCCAAGGCCTGTATACCTCCACCCCCCTAATGGAGCTACATGTACGGTAGGCAGGGCCTCTTTCACTTCTCCACACAGGGCCTCGCTGGGGCTCATCAAACTCCTCAGCTGCTCCTCACTCAGGGAGCCCATCTGGTGCCAAGCAACTTGGAGGAAGGAACTGAGGCAATACTAGCCATCCCACACACACACATTTATAAAAGTGCATCGTTCCATCCAGATAACCTCACTTCACATCCGCTTCAATGTCTCCTGTGCCGTTTTAATTTGAGCCAATTAAGCTGATTTTCTAGATTTTATTTTCTCCTCTGTGTCCCGCTCTCGCTCTCTCCGCACTCACCAGGATCCCAGCTGGGCTTAAACACACACAGACGGGTCCTCAGAACAAATATTAACTGCTCAGCCTGGGAGGATTGAGTAGGATCCTTTTTTAAGTGTGTAATTTGGGGGGCATGAGAACATATGTTGAAAATCCTGTTAAAAGCATTAATTCTAAACCAAGTGGTTGCTCTTCTTAGTCTTTTGCTAACTGTCAAGATCTTTGTATCTCTATCAACGAGAATCTTTTTTTTTTGGTTTAGGTTCTGTCTGTGTTGCACAACAACAACATTTCTGCATATGACTTATATAATGTGAATGAGTACACGTATCTATGTTGTTTTGATGTTTCACTCACCTGTGGAAGGCAAGGCCGTTGTTGAATACAGCAGGAGACAAAAGTATCATCAGGAACAGACATGAAAGAAAAAAGGAAAATAACTGGTTAGTTAGAAGCAAACACAAAGCAAAAGCAATCTTCAGTAAGAAAGAATGCGATGTAAACCTTGCATTTCACGTGGGTCTAAGAGGAACTAACTGTGACCTGAGGTTACTGTTAGAACCCAGTCTGACACCGCCATCATATTCCCTACCCCACTTCTACATGCCCTCTACCTCTGTCCCCCTCCACCCTTGCACTGCCCCATCCTCCCAGCTTTCCTTCTGACATCTGCTAATCCCTAGACCTCTGACCCCAGGAAATTTACTCTCTCAACCTTGACCATTTTCTTTCTCTTTTCCCGCTTTATGCCTGGTGGATCACCAATATCCATTATCATTCCCTTGTCTGAGGCCAAGAAAAACAATTAAAATTCCCGTGAACTGACACCCACTTGCAGGCTAAAGCAAAAGGGCAAAGGGGGGGAAATAATGGGATGTTGAGCTAAAAGGCATTGTGTGTCTATAGTGTGGTGAGTCTGGCTGTGGGATTTTTACCAAACGCAATAATACGCTATGTATAGTGCCTTTGGCCTACCAGAAAATGTCAATTTATTACATATTTTATGGTTTTCCTCTACACTTCCAGCATACATTTGTGGCAAGCACATTTTACTTAATACCTACAGAAAGCATGCATTTGCATATGAATAATGTTCCCAGATGATGCCTATACTGCATGTTAGCTTTGGCCAGGCTAAGTGAAAGTAATGTTTGTAAAATTTGGTGACACACCTGCTAAGAGCAAAATGTCTGGATATTTTTGTCATTTTCCACTAACTCAAAGCTCAACATGGGGATTCTATACCACATTATTATCTACACAATTACCACATTTAAGGACCAAGAATTGTGTCTCTTTTCTTGGGTATGGAGTTGAACACAGAATAGAAACACCAAATGGAAAGAGAAAGAAAGGGCAAGAGAGATTTGGGTTAAGCTTGTTCAATGTAAAAATGAGACAGCTGTCAATGACCTAAAAATGTCACAGGCAATCATTAAGGGGATGAAGGCATTATACCTGCAACCCCAAGGAAAAACTGCAGCTGAAGCAATGATAACCTATTTTACTTTTTTAACACGCTACATAAAAGCTGGTCCTGTATAATGGTAGGAACACAATCAGAAGTATTTCTACATGTCAAAAGAAATGAATGCATGGACAGAAACACAAACACAAACTCACTTGACTGTCAAGAACAGATATCTTTGACATTAAACTGCACACCACAATGCCATTTGCTGTTAAGGGGCTAGCATTTGCTCAACATCAGTTGATATTGTGATATTTCTACAATTTCTCAAAATCAGGTTTTCCCATAATTCCTGAATTACTATCTGCATATCATGAAACTTTCAAGTTTGCTTTTCTGAGACCAAAAGCCAAACGTATATTTGGAATCAGAAAAAAAACCCAAACAAATACAATAGAAAATAAAAATTTTCATCAATTAAGCTAAAAAAGGTAATATGCTTTCCCCATTAATGATTAAAACGTCATGTGAACTATAAGCCCCAACCCTCTACTCCCTCAAGCAGCAGACCCAGACACCCCCACTAAGCCCTGATCTGACCAGATCACAGGAACATCAGGATGCTCCTGTTGTCAATCGGTTGTTGATCTGGCGCCGTTGGCACCCATTCAAGTGTGGAGACCCCAGGGCAGAGAGGCCCTCGTACACCCCACTGTTCCTGCCCGCCCCAGGATCCTGGCACCACATGGCACACTCCCACATTTATTATTCATCTACTTCATTACCCTCCACAGCTACCTTCACACTGTGGCCCAGATGCTGTGATTCTGGGGTGGGCATTATGCTACAGAAAGAGGGGTAAGAAAGACGAAGGGGGAGAGCATCACCCCAATGTCATTTCATTCATCCTACTCCCTCTTGATGCACACGGAACTAAAGTGAACAGAAGCTGCAGACTGAAGTTCAGGGCTGCAGAGAAGTGAATTTGTGTGGAAATTGCCAAGAGGATGCTGGCCTCATCTTTCTTAGGTCAGCATGCTAAGCGCTTAGAGAAGCTCGGTCATTCCTAAGTAAGGATATCCAATCAATTCCAATAGCCCCCAGGGCAGTCACCATCCCAGGACCCCATGCAAGTGCTGTCGTTGTGCCTCCCGATGCCTGGAAGCAGGCAGCTTATGTGTTGTGCTGAGCTCAGTTAATTGCTTGAGATATCACCCTGTGTGGTTTGTGGGAGAGTTTTTAAGGGTTTGTTGTTGTGGTTGGAGAGATAGTCTCTGGCCCATAAACTAGAGATTAGCCTCACAATGGGAAGGTATACAGCAGAATTTTCCTGTGGGACTAAGAAGATATGAGTCCTCCATTAGCACAGCAGGGGAAGCTGTGGATTGAGAGACTCCGTTACCGATGTGTTGTGCTGCTGCTGTGTGCGTGTGTGATTGTCTGTCACAATTTTCTGACTGGAGATCAGAATGTTAAGAGGTAGAACTGGACTATGCTACTTTGCTAACCTGTGCATACATTTCTTCACTGATGTCCTTGGAAATCCATTCAGAAAAATCCTTAAATAGATGTAATGCATACTTTACTTTTCTATATTCAACACTCCCAACATCATATCAAGTACTTTAGGGACCTACTGCCAACTACCTTGACTGAAAGAGCAGAATTAGAACTTTTGTTTGAATATCACAGACTTCAAAGGAAATATGACGCCACTTTTTATAATTACATTTATTTTTCTGCCTTGATAATTTTCCCCCTTTTCTCATAAACCAACTAACTGTGGTGTGCATGTTTATTTTGGACACCGTCATAATAATTCAATGTGAGCACTAACCCAGCCCCATAATGACTTCCCCTTGTCTTTGCTGTTATTTCTGTGCCACTGGCCTTTGCCAAGACGCTACAAGGCTGGGGTGACCACAGAGGAGTAACTCTGGTCTGGTTGTGGTTCTTGGACCAAGCCCTGTGTTCCAGCCTGGGAGTCCATTTCAGATCTCCAGCATTTTTTGCCCTCCTTTCCACCCTTGATTTCACTGGGGCAACAGAACGCACTGGGATTGTGAAGCCTAAGCCACATGGTACTTCAAACTAACTCTCATTTCTCATGTCTCATTTTCACAATAAAGAAACAGGCCAACAAGAACGCAAATGTATACATACACATGTACATACACAGGGTTTGTCCTACTCTCTCTGCCTACTTTGTACTGTATAGTATCTGCTGTGCACATCTGCTTTTCTGTTGATCATTAGCACACACTTGAAATACATGTCCTAAAATAAGCAAAGTCCATCTTTAAACGATCAAAGCCTCTCTGCTGTGGTTAAAACAAAGCAAACATCCAAGCCGAGCCCACAGAAAGACACACAAAAAGGATGTTTATCCTTAAGTGAAAGACAGAGAGAGGCAGGCAGACGGAGAGCAAAGAAGAACAGCTTAGAATGAAAAAAAGAACTCTTGATTGCTAATAAAACCACTACCTAAGCAGTGCACTTATTGCTAATTTGTACCCAAACATGGATATTTTAGGAAATAAATCAGTTTCTAGAAGATTCAATGATGGCCTGAATATTGTCTGCATGCCGTTCTCCATCTCTACTGACAATAGCAGAATGCATTTATCATAAATAACACAGCCTAAATACCTGTGGCAGTGTAAAGGTCATAGGTGAACATAGGTGAAGGATGAGAGTAGGCCCCTAATAATTGCAGGAATATGCATTACTGCACAGCTAGTCAATATGTACACATTGTTAATAGATCAATGAACACTAGGACTGCCATAGACTTGTAAGGAGGCAGCCAAATGAAGAGTGGGGGCATGAAAATGACCCATAGCTGCACACATCTCTCCTTGACAATTAAATAGATTACATATTACCACCTTTACATCTTTAACTGTCTCATTGTAATACAGCTTAACTGGCCGTAGAGGGAAGATGCAATCTAACACATGTTACTGCATAATTCACGTTACGCAGTAAAGATTATCTTGTATAATCATCCTCCTTACCAGGAAACAGTGAGGTTTGGTTACTCAGACATTCCTCACACTCAAAAGACCCAAAAAGATCTTATGTATTGCCCTCCTGTGGTGATAACCCTGAACTTGTTGTGTGGTACAATGGCAGACCTTGCTAAAACCCTTCAATTATCTCCCCAGCCCCCAACAGGATGTACTTCTTTCGCAGACCATCAATTGGAGAAGGTCCGACTGAAATTCTCAACATGCAGTCACACTGGGTACAATTATAGACCAAGACCCGCTCGTCTGCCCTCTCAGCCCCACCCACGCATGCACAGGGGGTCATTACCTCTACCCTCACCATCAGGCTGCTGGCATCCAGTTGACCGTGCAGTATGAGCTGTGGTGCCTACATGTGGTGCAATTGAGGGAGAGGCCATGTGTACTTTGTGAAAATAAAGCAGCATCATGTAACACCGCTGCAAAATGTTCCAGCAGTTCTGCAGGCTGGAGAGCCATTTAGATTAGAGAAGGGCAAAACTGTGAATGTCCCAATTCACTTCACGTCTGCTGGAAGAATATAAAGCTGCAGAAAACTAATCCATAACATTGCCACTTAAGTCTACAGAATACAAATAGTGCATAAACTGAATAGTAATGAGCACTACTGCGAGCACAAGCAAAAATGATCCATCTTGAAACAGTGAGAAAACAGGACACAACGCCCTGTCATTCACTGTGTTTGGGTTTTCTATGTTGAACCCTTTTCCTTGGCTCCGGAGAGAACCTCCAGCTGCGTCTTGTGCCACCATACGCATGAAAAGGGGCCATCAAAGAACATATTTCTTTCATTCCAGGCAATTTCCCTAATCCCTGATGAGCTGCAGGGGAGAGGAAAACATTATGGATGTGGGTTAGCAGGTGGTGGAGAAGGGATTTTGTTGGTAGTGCATGAGCGTGCGTGTTTCAATGTGTGAATGCATGTGTGAACATGAGTTTATTTGAATACATTTGCATTATCGTGAAGCCTTGTTTAATGACTGAACCTTTTTTATTTTGCATTTCTGTTCATACTAGTTTATGTTTGTGTGTGTGAGCATGTGTGTGTATGTGTGGATATTTGGATATTAGCTTGACGCACTCTGTCCCCAGGAGAAGGGACTGAGGAGCCTTGAAGTAGCTCCCAAGGATTAGTTCATCCAATCTTCTACTAATCGCTGATAAATTCTTTCCACTGGTGGGTCCTGCTCAAGATCCCTCTCTCTTAAGACTCCTCTCACTTCAGCTGAAAGAGAGAGGGCAGAGGAAAAAAGCTAAGACGTGTGCTTCCTTTCTTAAACAAACTTTGAAATCCAAACACTGGCTACTGCTGCCTCTAGTTAAGGTACAATTGCCATTGTTTCTCCGAGTACTAAAGCAGGTGATGGTCCAGTGACTAGAAGCCTTACTCTCATATTTCAGGTCAGGGCATAGCAGGGGGGAATACCCTCCAGAAAGCAGTCAGTCCAATTTCCCCACGTCACCACCAGCTAGCTCCTGACAGCTCTGAGATGTGGACTGCAATAACGAAGAACAGCAGCAGCCCACAATGTCAGCATTTTCCTCTTGGTGTTCTGACAAACCTCTGGGCTCTAGAAGGAGGTGGGGGCAAATATGGGGTGCCAAGGGCAGGCTTGTTACAAATTAATAAGTGTCATTGTGGGGCATTATGTCAACTGCATAAGCAGGCTGCAATTCCTGCGCCATGTATCTTCTGTACGTTTATGGTTAGTGTTTGGAAAGCAGGGTACACATTTTCTCCCAGTTCTTTATTTATGCAGGGAAGGTCAATATTCTGCATTTTCAGCAACTCTCACACATGGTAGCTTGGTTTGCTACCAAGAAAATGCACAACCGTAAGGAAAAATCTCAGTGGCGGTTGGTGAATATTGTTCATTTACTTTCTCCACCCATGTTTCCAGAAACAAGTGGGGACCTTCCGGTCACAAGCTGGCTTTCCTCGAACACTCTTGCTAGGTTTTGTTAAGGATTTTAAATGACTACGTGCGTAGAAAAAACATAGCAGCCATATGTGGAATACCACTGGGTCAATGCAAGGAGTGAGATGGGGTTGGTGGTGTGTACAGTGGCCAGATAAAGTTAGGATGTCAGATACAGAGGAATAGTGTATCGACTCTGTTGCAACGAACTTTTGCATGTAAGACAGCAGCAATCAAAAGTGTCCTTTTAACAATTCAACTCTTCTACTCCACTACTGCAACGCTAGCTACAAGGGAGTTTCCATTACTTCCTGGCAAAAGATCTTGGCATTGACAATAAATGGGAGGAGAAAGGAGAGTAAAAAAAACTGTGAAATCTGACTGGCTGACTTCCAAGTCTCCTATTCTTCTTTTTATCTGAACCCTGCCCTCACACTCTGCCTGGCTGCCTGCCAGAGAGACTGTTTTATTATTCCTGCATTCCTTTTTTCTCCTTCTCTGCATACGCTCTTTCTTCTACATTCTCTTTGGTTCTTGTCTAATGCTCTTTGCCACTGTGTTCTCTGCAGCACTCTTTGACTCCCTTCAACACGCCTCCCACAACAAACGCTAATCCATTAGTCACTCAGTCTGTGCATATACACAACATGCATCTTCCTACCTGTACTCATATCTATAACTATTAAACTAGTTAGAACAGTATATGTGGCATTTCCCTACATGTAATAACAGAGCCATTAAATATCTGACAGGGGATGGTTAAAGAAATTGTACCCAGTTTGATGGATTGGTTCAATTTGCACTGCCTAAGTCTTCACTTGTGTATAAGGAGTGTAGGATAGCTGAGCAGCTGGGGGTGCTTAAAGAGCGCTTTTTCTCTCCCTGCCAGTTTCCCCTTCCAGTGTACTATGGAGAAAGCCAATGATTTATGAAGCAAACAAATTTGAAAATGAGCACACACCACTTCAACATGCCACACCACAAACCTGCTGATGAGAGACAAAAAAGAGCAGAACATGCAATGCACAGCCTGCTGGCTCAACTCATAGACACATGCACTTCTGTCTCAGGGGGTCCAACGCTTCTATGTACTATGTAATTCTACATTAGGAAGATGAAGTTAATTCAAGATTAAGAGAAAGACCTCATCACACCAGTCGGGCACAGGTGCCGAGACATAATAAACAATGAAAGCAGGTGTTAAAATAAGAGAAATTATTTAAAGTGGTTGAGAAAATCCTAGTAGCATATCACAGAAAGCGTGAGATGAAGATGATTAACTAGAAGTGTAATCTCTGATGCATATCATCCAGCATGTTGGATTATCATGTATCTATTTGTATTGATTTCTTTGTATTTTGTCAAACACGTCATATCATGCTGGCATTCCAGCAGGAGGGGAATGAGTGAGGAGCAGGGGATTGACTGGGTGGTGGTGATGGGTGGGAGGGTGAGTGTGGAGTGGGGTGGTAAAAAAGAAAAAATCAGTTCCGTTCTCCCCCTGAGGGGCCTAGATATGTGGAAGCGGCAGGGAGGGGAGAGCAGGTGCATGGGAATTCGGAAATCATTGCATATGCATGCTGCTCAGACTTCTACAACGAGCTATGGCTTGAGGAAAAATAATGCTCAAGAAGGATGGCAAGCAGTTGATCTTAAGGGTTGGGGTGGAGGCAAATTGTAGCCTTGTTGACCCCAGCCTAGGCTTTGAAAACCCAGCCTGTCTTGCTCTCTAGCCTAACTGGATTTCCTGAGACCAACATCAAGGTAGGGCCCACCCCAGTACTCCTGAGTCGTCCCTAGTCGACACTGGAACTAATGTGCTTGAACAAGACATCTAATGGTTTCTGCAAGTATCAAAGGCCTGCCCCTGAAAAGGCCTGTTCCAATAGGCCACACCCCCCACCCCCCGGCAACAACATGGGGAGACAACAGGATTGGGGGCTCCCTGTGTGTTTAGATCATAGCACAATCACACAGGGAACACAATAGGCTCCTATCATGACAAGAGCCAAAATGAGACTACACAGACCCCACATTGAGATCAATGCAGGATATTGTAGAATGTAGTTTTCCATGACTCCAATTGAAAGACTTGTTTTGGAGCACACACGTAGACAGATTGATTTTTATGAGATAGGTATAATATGTTTTGATTTTTTTTCTCATTTCTCTCAGCAACTATACTGAACTGTATACTTGTCAGAATCTCGACAGGCTAGCTGAAGCGGAGAGAATACAGAGAGATTTATTATAAAAATCAAACAAACTGAAAAAAGAAGAAGAGAATGTCTCCTCTGCCCCACTAGGCAGTGTAATAACCTTTTAAATCATTTTTGACATTTTTAAGTTGACACTGTAGAGATTCTGGCAATATCCGTGCAGTGATATTAAAACCGGTTACTGGCGGTAATCTCATTGCTTTGTTTGATGATTTGCAATATGACACCCATCCCCCTCGTCCTCAGCCACCATAGAGCCTCTCGCTTCCCCCTTGAGACCATCCATTCCCACCCAGACTTGCCCTTGCCCTGACACCGGTTGCTAATGGCACCGCTGTCAAGGGAAGGCCAGTAGCAACAACGGAACGCAGAGACCCGTCTGTTGTGCTTCTTTTGGATATTCACGTTCTTTATGGTCTGAAAGGACAAGATGAGGCCTTTTTTTCTGTGTACATTAACAGTGCTGTGATTAGAGAGCAGCCCCTTTCTAACAGCTGCTAGACATGACTGTTGGAGTGAGTGAGTGAGTGAGTGAGTGAGTGAGTGAGTGACTGTCTGTCTGAGTGTCTAGTTGGAAACGTGCATCTACACTGATTGGTCAGTAGGCTGCATAATCAGCCACAGTGTGGGATTAGAATATACAGATGAATATCTGATCAAAACAGTGTCAAACATCCACGCAGCCATGTGTGACACACTGCCAGTCTGCACTGATTGACTGTCACAGCATTTCTGATTTATTGTTGCTCTTGATGAAGGTGAAGGCAAATTAACTGTCAGCACTTGGTTGGGGGAGTGTAGCCACAGTGTGAAGTCTACAATCTGGTAGCTGCTATTGTGCAAGGGCAAACGTCAGGCTGTGGAGCAGGTGGGAGACCACAGCCTGAACTTAAGCAGGGACAAGAGAGGGAAGGAATGGAGAGGTTGAGAGGCAACACAACAGGCTCATTAATTAGTGCAGCACAAATGTCTTCATAATGAGGCCTAATCACCTGAGCATGGCAGCAACTATACGGCAACGGCCATGCAGCAATACTGCTGACTGGCCCACAGTGGAGCAGGTACCACACTGGAGAGAAGGAGGGGGAGAAAAACCAAGAGCAAGAAGGGAGGTTGATGAGAATGCAAAATGGAAAAGCAGGAGAGGCTCTGTGACTGAAATGTGTATGACGGCAGCCGGTCTGTGTTGTGTATGCACCTACTCTCTGGTGGCATAGTTAGGTGTTGTACCTTGGATTAGAGGCTGTTCTAATTGGCCCACTGGGCACCAAGGAAAGGGCTGAGAGCAGGGCTGCTGTGACAGCAATTTCCTCAGCAAATAAATCATCTAGATCCTTTCTTCAGCATACTGCTACATCTCAACGTTTCTGTCATTAATGCCAAGCCCGCTCAGCTCAAGAGACATATTTACCGGCATTGATTTGATTAAAGTTGTTATAGATGGAACCACTCTGCAGCACCACCCCACATGGTACACAAATCTCCCAAGGAAGATGCTACTGCGTTCAGAGCACTATGTGGTTTGGTTGGTGTTTAACAATGAAAAGAGCAGAGAATAAATTAGGCTCTCTAAAGAATACGTTTGCATGTACATCTGAGATATAAAATACACTGTATAGAGAAAAGTAGCTTGTCTTGCTCTCTGGTAAACACAATAACAGTAGTCACAGTAGCTATTACTCCCACAGGTGTGTGTGTGTTGCCATAGTCACTTGTGGAGAACTAGTATGAATCAGGCTTGTCCTCATCTGCCAGACATCCATTCTGTGTGTCCCCGAAAAGTGGCTGTGGCAGGAGAAACACTACAGTCATGTGCTGAGCTACTCTCATCCCTAAACTGAGCCCTCTCATCACTGCTATGCAGATAGCTAAGCTTTAAAGAGAACATCCCCACTCCCTGCCACTTACTCATTTCCGGATTACGCGACTGTACAACCCGCAGCCCGATGCATGGAACACAAGGAGGAGGGTCAACATATTATGTCATCAGAGAAAAGCTGCCACGCACAGACGGAAACTGCAGTCCACAACCTACCACTTAGAGAAGAGGCACGCTGAGATTTAGATTGGATGGGTTCAAATTATACCCAAGAGCTGGCAGCTTAGTTAGAGGGAGGATTAACATCTACTTCACGTCAAGAGCTTTCTGGTTGTAACATCCACAAGAACATACAAACACACACACGCGCACACACACGCCACACACAAACACAAATTTACTTTAGTTATCCTCAACAGAATCAGTGCTTGAGCAATGGCAAGCTGCCAGTCATATTAAGACCAAAATCCATTCCCTAAACCCCACAAAAACATTTGGAATCAAGGCCACATCATCCCAGGACTCCTTAGGAGCCTGGTGGTTGGGATGGAGAACAGGTGAGGTTAAGAAGCACTGGTTACCATATGACCTGAATTTAGATAACTTTTTTGCCAAATTAGTAATTGCAACAGACCAACAACAACACGAACTTAGATTATTTCATAACAGATCAGGAATCAGTGAAAGCTAAACTAGAATAAGCTGCATATACTCTGGAGTCAAAATGTAAGCTTCATGGAGTGCCTCATAGGGGTTAAAACAGCGAGCAGTAAAGCTGGTAAACATCTTTGGCTTCTTTGCTAATCAGCCCCTGCCCTACGCCGCCTCCTCCCCTCTCTCTCTCAGAGGACCCAACACTGCCTGGGCCACCATATTGTCATTAAAGACCATAGCATAGCAAGGGAGCACAGGAAACCCCAGAGCCACATCTCAGGAGGCCTAACTGCTCCGCTGAGGACGGCACTCAGTCCCAGCCACAGCACTGCTCACACAAAGGCACAAACAAACAAGCAGAAACAGACTGCCAAGCAGACAGACATATGTGTGCACATTCATTATATGCATCTTCAAAAGTAAAGAATTTTTTTTTTTTTTCAAGGGTTTCTTTTTATCTCTTGAGACAGACCGTGGAATGGATCAGTATTCTATTTAGCTCTTCATAACACCTTAAACCAAATTCTCAGCTGCGCATTTTCTTGGAAAAAGCCCAAAATGCTAGTTTCAACTAAAATCCCTCCTGCAGGCTTTTTACCAGGCAGGCTTGAGATTAATTGATTCCAAGCTGAATAGTCCGCTAAAGAGAAGGGTTTAAGCAGCAATAGAACAGGGCCTCTTGTCTGCCTTGAACTATCAGTAGGATCTGTCTCCGGTGGATACTAAAAAAACTGGAGGCAGGGCCGTAAGACAGGGAGGACTATAATCATCTCCTGCATATGTGTGATGTGCGGGAGCGGGGCGATGGGGCGGCGGCAGTATCTGGGTGGTCGAAAGGGAGGAGAGAGAAAGATACTGGGAGGCTGAATCTAAACGAGGGGGCTTTTCTGTAGATTGAAAACGCTTGTGTGTTTCCAGCAGATGGACTATTGTCTGTTGAGTCCTGGGGAGTGGGTGCTGAGAGTTTTCCTTGTGCCCAGGGTGGCCCATTCTTTATCCCATACTTCACCTCTCTGTCTCCTCTCAGCCTTGGGCTTTGTTACGCTCTGTTTTGTTTGCTGTTGTTTTGTGCCTCACTATGTATCTCACTTTTGTTAACCTTTTCTCATACAAAACAGATTTTTTTTTCTTGGAGGGAGGGGGTCATTTTTCTCAGTATGGGTTGTTTTGTGTTTTCTGAGGAACAAGTTGGAAGGCTGGTTGTGACAGGGGAAGAATGCTGAGTTGAGCTGTTCCAGCCTGTTCGGTGGCCGTCCCTCCCTAAGGACTGAATGTAAAGACCACCATATAAATCACCAGCCACCCAAACAGGCAGGGAAGAAAACAGCCAACAGACAATGCAGCTGATTACAGAGGAACCATCATCTGTATGCACCTAGATCTCCCTTGCAAATCTGACTATCTCAACTACCTTGGAAACATCTATAAAAAGGTGGGGAGACACAGTGGGGGATTTATTTTTTTTACTACACAGACTATACTGCAGCTACATAAAATATAGCCTCCTCTTAACTGTTAACCTGAAAACTGCATGTGTGTGTTGTCACTGTGTCCTATATTTTTCTCAGGGCATTATAGAGAAATGTGTCTTTACTTCAGCCATATGGAAACATTTTCCTGGCCTTATGTGGTTTTCTTTCTTGCTCTGTTAGAGTCATTAATTACATCACTATTCTAAAGACAAGTATATCAGGATCATTCAGGGGGAACCCATACCGCACTTAGAAACATTTCCAGGAACACCAGAGACATATTAAGCCAACATCGTTCAACCCCCCCCCCACCCCCACCCCTGAGTCAAACATCCCAAAACTGGCAGGACTTGACAAGATGTTCTGACGTAATGTTGTTGGGTAACCCCACAAAATCCCCCATACCAGTCAGAAAAACTCAAAAAAGTCTTTGAGGTTTTCTGCATGAGTGGGATGTTATGGGGTTAGATGAGGTGGGTGGCTTGAATAATAATCCCAGGTCCCCCCCCCATGTTACCTTGAAACAAACCCAGAGCAGGCAAGGAAAGGGCAGAGCAGAGAAGTTCTTGCTTTATAAAAAGGGCCTGGCAATATTTATGACTGCCTATAAAAGCTCTAGTTAATTACAGTGTTTTAGACTTATAAATTACAGATTGTGGAGCTCCTGTTATAATTAGAGCGGCGGAGGCAGGGCCTGGGCTCTGTCTCTGGGTTAGGAGGTGGAGAGGAGCTAGGAGGCAGGGCTGCTGGATGAGGCCTCCTCTACTGATGTGGTGAAGCCAGACCCAGAACACATGCCCAAACAGGGCCCTGCCTGCAGCATGTGGCAACACTGGGCTGCTTTCTGCAAAAGGCTCTCTAATACTTTTACCAAACTGGGACCACCATCAGGGCCGCTATACAGCACATATTAAATGCTGCAATGCACTAGCAATGCACAAATAGGTGTTTGTTTTTTATTAGCAAAATGCATGCTTTCTCTTGCTCAGAGAGCCTCTCGTGGTGGGTTCAGTCAGAAGCTCCATGTGCCATATCTCGGGCTATTGATTGTCTTTTTGCAGGGGTTCAGTGAAGCAGAACCAGACAGGCAGATAGACAGTGGGATGCTAAAGAGGGTTAATCCTGGTCATCCCCTCACACTCATTAGCTGAATTATCAATGGCCTTTAGCAAAGCCATACTGCAACATGTGTGGACAGAGAGTGGTCTCAGTGTATCACAGGGGATCCCACAGCAGCCAAGGCGTGCCCTGAGGTTGTTTCTGATGTCAGAGGTCAAGTCAATGGCATGCCGTAATGCATTACATATTGTCAACAATATCATTAATGCTTTTAGGGAGATTTTAATGACTCTGTAGCACATATTTCTGATAACAAAATAGTATATGATCACATGGTAATAATGTGTTTCAAACCAGTTTACTTTGTGTTTACTGTGCACTGTGTGTGCAGGCACGTAGAGTTAGCGTGTGTGAACTATCTCTTTGGGAAGTGGAGTCCAGCTGGGGCTCAGGAGCCGGCAGGGAGGTCAGTCTTACCATTTCTGGTTTGAACACATTTGGCTTGAGTGCCTGGGGTGGAGAAGTAGGTGTGATGTTACACCAGCACCTCACACAAATGCAGAGCTGAGAAGACGATCCCTCAGGTGGAGGTGAGAGTAGAGAAACCACTCAGGTCTACAGGGCATCTTTAGAGGCTTAGTGTAAGACTCAACTAATCCCTGGGATTCTGCCTTGTTCAGAGCAAACATTCAAAAATATACCCTCATACAAAACAGTTGATTGTCTGCCTGTGTTTGGAATCAATAAACATCTACTGGTGAGTGCCAATAAATTATAAACATTAGAAGTCACTCCAGATCCCTGATTCTATTTATTTCTATGTTTTCAATCCGAAACCAGTTATCCAGCATGGGGTTGTTACAGCTGAATTCTAAATCAATAAGCAGCATAATTTAGCAGAGCTGAGACAGCGGGATGACATTGTGCCTGAGCGAAAAGGCTTCAATCCTCGCAGAGTCTACAGCCCTAATCAGCCCCAGTCCTCTTCAACAGAGTAGGGACACCTCTTTCTTGTATCCACGTGTCTCTGTACAGAGGAATTCAGGACGGGTGCTGTGAATCAGCTATGAAGGTAGTGTCACCAAAGACAGATGCCAGCCTCTGTCGCCTTGGACCCCCCCTCTCCCCCCTCGCTGCTCAGTGCGACCCCCAGCCCCCATCCATATTTCCCTCCAATTCTTTCCCCTGGCCCCAGGCTACAGGCCCTCTCTCATTAGGGGCGCTGACAGGCCCTGTCCTCACCCTGATCCCTCATCATTAGAGCATGTAAATCTCCCTGTCACACATACAGGTACACACACACGTACACATATATGCTGCAGACACACAGATGTGAGAAATTGGAGCCACTAACCCCGGGACCCAGTAAAAAGGTTTGGTTCATGCATATGATAAACATGAGTGAGGGAAGTATTATGACAGGAAATACAATTATATGCCATTTCAGCTGCAGTCCTGTGCAGTGCTGTTGCTGTTGATTCAATGCAAACACAAGTGAAGGTCCTTCTCAGAACTGACAATAAATACCATGACTATACTAAAGGAATCAAATAGGACCACACATAAGAACACACACAGACAATATAAAAGACAACGATACAACAAGTGCATGTAAAGAGAGGCAGAAGAGACAAAAGCAGTGAATCTGGAGGGCAAGCATCTGGTGGGTCCCGACTGGATTGGTGCACTACTGCTTCTGCATTTATAATTCAGACTAGCCCTCTCCTCTCCTTTCCTTTCCTCCAGCCATGTAAACGGGCCCAGACACAGCATATGGAGACAAGGATAGAGGGGAGGAGGAGAGGAGAAAGAGGGGGCAAGGGAGATGGTGAGGGAGGGAGAGTATGAGGGTAAATATATGGAAACAAGGGCAGGAAGGAACATGGGATGCTGAAGGCAGGAGGAGACATAGAAGAGGAGGAAAACGAGGAGGAGAGGACAGGTGCCAGAGGTAGATGAGCAAAGTTGGTAAAACAAGAAAGTAAAGCGGGTAGGGAGTGTGGGGGATGGGCTCCCCCAAAAAGCAAGTCTAAATCCCATTTCGTTCATTTCAGCACAAGATCATTTCACAGCACACAATGCAGGCTCCATGCTGAAAGTGTTCAAAGGAATATCACAGTTATTTCAGCCAGATCTCGTGGGACAATTCTAGTACCCATCAGTTTATTCAGAAAGCAGTTTTGGGTGTAAGTGTGACTGAGGTGTGTATGTCTGCATGTTCACATACTGCATGTGTTTACATGCGTGTGTGTGTGTGTGTGTGTGTATGTATGTGTCTGTGAAAACTGACAAACTGCATTTAAACCTGGTTAGTATGATTTATAATGAGCACAGAAGAAAGCAATCCTCACTCAGCGACATCTCATCCCATTATAGAGAAATCATATGAGGAGCAAACTCAAACACAAATCAGTTATTTTCTTCTACAATAAAGGATGAAAAAATGACTCACCTGAAAGATGAGATTTGGGAAAGGCAAGAATGGCAGGAAGGAGAGAAAAGAGACAAGAGGGAAACATTAGGCATATTACTGGGGTTCATAAATATGAAAAAGTGAGTGTGAGTAAGCATTTTATGTTCACTTTAAAACGCATGCTGTCTCGCAACCGCTGTAGTGGAACAGACTGGATTTACACATAATCTGAAATACCTAATCTTTTTTATTACTGGACTTTCCTGGCACAACATTGATATGTGTGTGTGTGTGTGTGTGTGTGTGTGTGTGTGTGTGTGTGTAGGGGGATAAAGACAATCTTCCTAATAAGAACTTTCATCAGTGCATTTTGGAGCTACATTACAGCCATCGATCTAAAGCCGTAATCGTCAGATACACATTCATTTAAAAGAGGACACAGATTGGCCAAGATATAGAGTGCATGTGAAAAGAAGAGATACACAGAGAGGAGCAGAGGGACAAAGCGATAGAGGCTGAGAGAGAGAGAGAGAGAGAGAGAGAGAGAGAGAGAGAGAGAGAGAGAGAGAGAATAAGAAAGGCAGATAAATCATTAATGCAAATGCGCCCCAAAGCCAGACAGACTGAAGTTATTGGAGGTTACTGCTGTTTTTGGAGGGTGTTAATTGTTATTCATGACGCTGTTGGCTTGAGCAGGGGCCAGGGCTGGTTGTTGTTGTTGTGCTGGATCAGGCAGGGATTTATTGACCATCGCTGCTGGGGGTACAGGCCCATAGAGGGATGCCAGTCAGAATGGAGGAGGACTTGAGGGGGAGGAAGGTGGAGCTGGTGGTGGTTAGGTCAAACCTTTAACCTCACACCTACAGTGTCTTTCTCTGTGCCTGTAGCTGTAAAGAAAGACCACAAGCGTAAACAGCAGACAAAAAGGGGCGTCTGTGTCTGCATCTATCCCCCTCCACTTCTTCAGCACTTGACTTGCACACTTGTTGCCACAAAGGACTCCAGAAGAAAGCAACAGCAAAATAACAAAATCTTCAAAGAAATGTTGTTCGGTAAAAATAACCAACTCAACTCAAGCATCTTAAAAGAGAGCGACTGCTGGGATTTTATAAAAATTCATCTCCCTTTGTCTGACTAAAGAAGATTTACCAACATAAAACATCAAGACTTGTTAGCAAGAGGACCATTTTCACAACAAAAAAAAAGTTTTCTTATTCTTGATCATTATTTAAGAAATCATGATTCTTCTTGAACTACAGGAGATGGCCTTGTCTTCCATCTCGCCGTCAACTTTGAGTGTGCATGTGTGCCTTTGTGTATCCGGGCAAATGGTCTGCATGCTTGTAATGATGCGCACACAGGGGATGAAAATACTTTTGTGTGTCTGCATTCTGCTAATTGCAGGCATGCAGCCATGTGTCCAATCTACAAGGCCGGGTGCTGAGTGAGTGGCAAAGCTGAGCTGGCTTCCCACCCCCTTCAAAACACACACACACACACACACACACAGACACACACATGTGGACAGAGTCTGTCAACAGGCCTGTCAGAGCAGAGGACCCCAGTCGTTCATTCACCACCAGTGCCACTGCACAACGCTGGCAGCATTATTTGCATATTAGCATGGCTCTCCAACAATATTTCCTGGCCCAATCTCTCCCTTCTTTACCAACTCCAACCAGTCCTGATAGATAGATAGATAGATAGATAGATAGATAGATAGATAGATAGATAGATAGATAGATAGATAGATAGATAGATAGATAGATAGAAAGAAAGACGAGTGGGGTCATTGGAGAGATAGAATGCACAAGAGAGTCAGATGAATGACCTTTCCCCGTCTATAAAATGACCCACTTCAAAGGAAACTGAATCAGGAACAGAGAGACGACACGAGCAGTATCAGAAAGGACAGACTGGTAAATAAATAAAGAGCCCTGCAGTATGATAACATGACAGTGGCCTCAGTGTCTCTTTAACCACTAGGCAAATATACATAAGGACAGGCAGTGTGGGTAAGGTAAGACAGGGAAAAGTCCAGATAAGGAAGCTGAAGTAGATAGTATCAGGGAGCCTATTGCCTTGGCCTGTTACCAGTATTATGTTTGCTAATCTCTGTGATCCACTAGTATTAACAGATAATTTTCTGGCTGTAAAGAAAGTCTTAACTTTAAATCTTTTTAAAATGTGTGTGTTTGACAGAAGGGGTATATAGAGCACAATGCACTTGCTATAAAAGCGGTCGGCTCTGTTTGGTTTTGAACAACAGAATGGGCCAATCATGCCAGCACGATGTCGACACCTTGATCCGTGATGAAACCAGGGAATAGTGCTGATGCAATACGTTAAAATGACAGGTGGGGTTTTTTGTGGTTCCTTTCCTTTTTTTTTTGTTGCCGGCCGTTCTGTCTCTTCACTCTCTATCCTTGCCTCTTAACCTCACTGTGTGCCTCTCTCCGCATGACCTTGCCTAACCCACCATTGGGTTTTCCTCTGACAGAGGGGCAGCCAGGCAAAATTTATCCATGTGAGATCAAAAGGGGGAAGAAAGAAAATGCCAATGGGGGCTAGCTGAGGAAGCATTGCATATCCAGGCGTGAACCCCAGGACAGTCACACAGATCAGGGGACTTCCTGCACTGACAGACAGAGATCAGTCATATGCTCTTTTTTATAATTACAAAAAATATATTGGGTAACAAGGAACATCTACATAACATCTACATATTGTGTCTGTTTCTCAGCCACCTTTATCTCCATCCCGTCCCGTCACTTTCGCCACATGAATGCAGTGACTCATGCAAATACACACAAACACACGACTCTAACTCCTATCTGTATGACACTGGTCTCGGGGGAATTCCAGTGAGGTGTGAAGAGTGTGATGGGATCATAGGGAGCCGAGACCTCTCTCCACCAATTACTCAACAAGCTGGCCTTGTCTTCTTCTTCAGAAAACACCCGGGTTGGAAATGATGCAGAAAACAGCAGGCTGCCCACCAGGCCATGCAGGCTAATCCCGGTGCACTGGAGTGTGTTCACTCTCTTGCTTTTATAAATACTAATACACTTCTATGTCTCGCGGGTTCATGTACACATTAGATGCCACCTCTAGTCTTCTGAAAGGAGGCGTAGATTCTATCAGTAGCTTTGTCCAGAGCTGTGTATTTGGTCCCGATCTAGAGTGCTGTGTCCTCAGGCCACCTCTTAATAGGTCAGACACAATATATAACCTTTTAAGAGCACTGCATACAGTATCAAGAACATTGTATGTATACAATTAAAAAGCTATTAGGTTCTACACTACAGCTAAGAGTTATGTGTGAGGGAGTATGCAACTACAAGAGATATCTGGAGTCACTGAGCAATGGCTGCAACGTCCTTTTCACACTGGTACCAATGCCAGCAGCAGTACTAAACAAAAAAACACACAGGCTTACAGTATGTAAAGTTAGCCTTACCCCCCCCCCCCCACAGCATA
>JAVQJD010089830.1:0-18333 GCA_036023655.1 Nannoperca australis | reverse complement strand
GTGTGTGTGTGTGTGTGTGTGTGTGTGTGTGTTTGATGTTTAGAAGACAGACAGCAGAGCAACAGTTCACAGGGCGTTCAGAGCTCAGGAAGGCGTCCAGTCATTCCAACCGCATGATGAAAGACTGAGAAACTGAGATGATGCATGTGTGTGTGTGTGTGTGTGTGTGTGTGTGTGTGTTTTCTCTGCTCTTAGTGTTTCTTGAAACCCGGGGTCTTTCTGACATGTGATTAATGCATGTGATATCGGAGCCCAAACTAAATTCTCCAGGATCTTATTGTTTTCTCGTTTGCTCCGAATGAAAATAGGATATTTCTCCAAACTCATTCTATCGCTCAACTCCCAATCGATGCCTAAAGCCAGCTGAGAGCAGTGTGTGTGTGTGTGTTGTTTGTGAGCAGCGCTTGATTTATGTTTTGAAGGCAATTACTATAAGTTGTCCCTGAAAGAAGTGCTGTTTTCTACTGATGAAGGCAGTTTTCCTTTTAATTTTATTTTCCCAATTATGATAACTAAAGTGCAACAATTAATCATGTTTTATTGCTGAAGTCTGCATATAATTGTCACTTTTTTCTGAACAGCACGATGCAATTTGGCTGATTTAGTTTTTTTTTTCTCTGTGTGTATGCTTTTGTATTTGCCTTTGTGTGTGTGTGTGTGTGTGTGTGTGTGTGTGTGTGTGTTATTCATACAGTATGTTTGCGCAGGCCAATGCTTACGCTTCTGTTTGTTTTGTGCTCGACTTTGTGAACATGTGTTTGTGTGTGTGTATTGTTTGCATGTGGATGTGTGTGTGTGTGTGTGTGTGTGTGTGTGTGTTCTCCTGATCTTGCAGTCAGCAGTGAGTAATCCTCTATGAGGAAGCCTCATGGGATTCGTATGCATTTGTAATTTATTGATCTGAGTTTCTTTTAGCGGCGCGGTTTTCTGAGCAGTCGTTCACCTTTGTTCTCCCTCCCTGTGTCTTTCTTCTCCTCCCCCCCTCTTTCTCTCCCCCTTTCTCTCTCAGTTCCTATTGAGCTCGTAGGACAAGAGCAGAGGTAAGGAAACACCTTCATCTTTGTGCACATCCCTTTCATAAAGTTCTTTTATGTGCACCGCAGAGCACCCCCCGGCGCTCGTAGACTTACTATCAGCGCTTCTTCAGATGATGTTGTGTATATATATATATATATATATATATATATATATATATTTTATTTCTTATCATCAGCTCTTCTCAGCTCATGGTCAGTGCCTCCAACAGGCTGCTATTGATTTCTCACAGCCGTTTGCTATTTCCTGCTATGAACACATACAGTAGATGCAATGAAAGAGGCGTATGATCTTTTTGCAATGCGATCGAAGGGGAGAGCGGACGGTAAAGGCCGGTAATTCCGATCTTCCGAGTTCTCCTCTTCCCCTTTTCCCACCCAGGCGGCAGGTCTCAGGGCCTCGCCGGTCGTCCTGCTTCTAAATTGTTTTTCCCTCTCTCATTTTGTCACACTTCATTGCCGAGCATCGATCTGTGCTCAGCACTCCAAAAGAAAAAGACAAAAAAACAGTAGGGAGGCCAGAGAGCGCCTCATTTAAAATGCAAATGCAGCATTTTTTAATAAGTGAAATTAATAATAAGGATAACTGGAGTAATAAAGGGCAGTTGCTGGGGGAAGATAATGAGAATTGAAATGAGCCGTCCTGAGGGGTCATAGCAACCTGGATCAGAGGAGGAGGCAGAGGGAGAGAGCTGATGATGATGACTGCTGAGGAGAGCAGAGCAGGGGAAATTACAGCAGGTCTCGGCTGATCCTTATCGCTCATGCTAACAGGATATAGGCCAGTGTTGATGTACGACATACAATATTACGTTCTCCCCGGCTTGATGCCACCTGCGTTCATACATCATGTGTGTCTGGCGGGGCGGATGGGGGAGGATATCTACATATCTTTGTGCATGTGCATTTGTGTGACACGTGTGCTCTGTTTGCATGTCTTTGCTTTGCTTTCTTTTGTTTATCTTAATTTGCTGTGTTTATGGCCTGTGGTTATCATTGCTTCTGCATAGGGACTAAAATGCACCGTGCCTTAAACATATCTCTAACCTCCATCCATCCCATCCAGCTGCCCCACCCCTGGATGCAATGGCTCTGGTCATATCAGTGGGAGATATTCACGACACAGAAGGTAGGGCAGATTAAAACCCACCCTCTGTCTGTCCTTCCTCTCTGTCTATCTGTCCTCCTGGTGCTCTGTGGAAAATATCACATTTCACTATTATTTTTCAAAGGAATAGTTTGACATTATGGGAAATGCACTCGTGTTTTTATCCCTCAGTGTAGTGCAGTCCTGATTCAGCTTGATTAAACATGAAAATATCTTATTCAATTCCCAAAAAAGAAAAACAACTGGTAAAAATCTGAATGAAATCTAAAAAATAAACATAACTTTGTGTAGCAGAAACATTTTTCTGCTTTATTGTTCTGTTAATCAACTTGCGACTCTTAAAGTTGATCTTGTGCCCTGACCCCCAGGTTGTAGATTACAGAGTTAAACGAGCATTAAAACCCCTTAACTGAAAAAACGAGACCTAAGGATAAAAATCTCAATTGAAGAGCTTGAGATAAGACTTCTGTACTGATTTGATCCTTTGTTATTATGTAAATTGCAGGTGTTCGTGACATGAACAAGTTTCCAGGATACTGAATGACCCTGAGGGCCAAAATCAGATAGAAAGAAAAAGCACATTCATTATATAAGTCTGAATAATTCTGAGATTACAAAACTCCCAGAGCCTCTAAATCTAAACCCAAGTAATGAAGTTTTCAGTGGACAGCAGTGAAATGTGATTTCTCCGGGTTCCCCCTCCCTCCTCGTCTGTCTCGCCCTCAGAGACCCTGCGAGACTGGGGGCTGCTCGCTGGCTTGTGACTCCTCTTTATTGAGGGGCAGATATTAGCTATCTGTTTACATGTGTATTCGTTCAGCAGGCAATTTCAGATGCACTTTGTTTATAGATTGTCCCTCAATCTCTCTCGGCGTCTCCCAGGTGAGAGTAAGAGGCAGTTTATTGGATTTCACCCTCCGCTGCCTCGCCCGCCCGCTCTCCATACAAGTTGTTCATTAAACGTTCCAGTCAATTGGCTCATATTGGTTGGGATGTCTGAGTGAGCAAGCATGGCGCCCCCCCCAGGCCACATGGGTTGACTCATACTCTCTGCTGAAAGAACCTCTCCATGCTTCTTCATGTCACAACACACACACACACACCCTCCATCGAGCTGCTTACAGCCACTCACGGACATGATGAGGTGCATGAGCTTGTATTGGACGATTGGGTGATTCTGATTTTCCTGCGTGACATTCATGATCCCTTTCCCTCTGTTCTCTCTTCCCTTTCCTCCGTTAGCGTTCTGGGTTGCCCCGTAGCCAGAAAGCGGCGTCTAGAGGAAGCAGAGGCTGAACACGAGCACGAGCAGGATGAAGAGCGACCTGCCTCCAAGAGGAAGTCCCACCCCCTGAAACTGACCCTGGACGAGGGCTTCAGCGCAGAGAGCGACGCCAGCAGCGATGGCGAGAATGGAGGAGAGACCAAGGAGGCGCAGGAGGAAGAGGAGGAGGGAGGAGAGGCTGCTGTAGAGGAGGTGACAGAAGACATGACGCGGGACGGACAGAGAAATGGACATGAGGAAGAGACACAGAAGGAGGAGGAAGAGGAGAGGGAAGAAGAAGAGACATATCAGAAGGAGGAGAACACATTTGGAGCTGATGAAGGTGGGAACATATTAACCACAGTCAGCTTTGCCTCTTCCTAATTGGTCAGGAAAAGTCTACTACGCCCAAACTCTTGAGCGAATGTTGTGAAGTTACTAAATCACAAACAAAACAGATAGAATGGTCCAAATCAAAGCTGCAGGGGAAGAAATATCCAGATTTTGAGTCTTTTGTATGGTTCAAGCTCCAAAAATGCTGGATCCTACATTTCCCATAATGCAACTCAAAAGCATATCTCAATCACACTCCTTAGCAATGCAGACTTTCTGATAAAACTGTAAGTCTCAAGCTCAAGCCAAGATAACCCCGATGACATCACAATGACATCATCAGGGTTTGTTGTGGAGACCCCCTTTAATCAGTGACAGTGATTATTTAGAGTTCTTGGATTAAGGTTTAACCCTTTGATTAACACTTAGGTTGAAGTTTACCCTTCATCGTGCATGACTTAATATAATCTTTTCCATTTGGTTGGTGGTATACAAGAAGAAGATGGCACATCGTGTGTGTTACAGTTATGTAACACAGCTGAGTGGTTGCTAAATGTGAAGGCAAAGCGAATGAATGAGATCATGGGGAGTTGCAGGTGTTTATGTAATTCCACTTGACAGATAGACAGCAGAACCAAAAAGTTACCATAAGTCCTCGTGCTGGCCAATAATGTTACAGGAGGTGAGTTGCTGTGCCTTCTAACGACCAGCAGGGGCACCAGGACTCAGTGAGCCTCTGCTTTACATCCCCAGACCTGACACAGCATGTGTTTCCATTTCACTGTGAGTTCACAGGTAATGACTAAGCATGCAGGAAGGTGATGTCAGTGATGACAACAGCTTTAGCTCACTGCATGACTCACTTTTTCTCTCTGTCTGTGTTTCACCAGAGGAGGAGTGTGTGATCATCGAGCCTGAGCTCGGAGCAGCGCCACCTGCAGCCGAGGAGTGTCGGTCTCCCTCTCGGAGCGCAGAGGAGGTGGCCAACTCTCTCCTCCACCTCGGCCGACTTTCCAACGACAATGCTCCAACTGTGGCCATTCAGCAGCCTGTTGCTATGGAGACTGAGGAAGATGTCACCGTGGCAGCCGAACGGGGTGAAGAAGTAAAGGACAAGCAGAAGGGGGGCATGAATGAGGGAGAAGAGGAGGTGACACACAGAGTTCAATTATTGGACGGGTCATCTCTTTTGCAGAAGGAGGCAGCTGAAGTGGAGGAAGAGGAGTTGGAGGAGGAGGTGGAGGAGGAGGAAGAAGAATGCCCAGACAGGAGCAACCACGTGAGCCAGGAGAACCACCAATATTTGACCGAAAATGTCCACCATGAACAGATGAAAGATGACGAGGAGGAGGAGGAGGAGGAAGAGGAGGAGGAGGAGGAGGAGGAGGAGGAGGAGGAAGAGATGGCAGCACCAGCACAGCAGAGGCACTGCACTCCAGCAGAAGAAGATGAAGATGAGGAGAAAGATGAAGAAGACCACAGGGAGGTGAACCAGATTCTGCCCATTTCTGATGTGCCAACGGCCATCCGCACCATCACCAGCACTGCAGCAGCTCAGGGAACACACATCAAGGCTGAAGACCACAGAGCCAGTCCTCTGGAGGACTACAGCTCACACAGGGCGAGCCCCCCCGAAAACTACAACTCACACAGAGCCAGTCCACTCGACAAATATAACTCTCGTAATCCTAGTCCGCTTCAAAACTACAAGGCCAGTCCTCCTTTAAGCTACAGCTCCCACAGGGCCAGTCCACTCGAGGACTACTTTCCCAACATCAGAGCTGAGAACTATAAAATCCACAAAGCCTCGTCCTCGGCCTCTCCCGACATCATTGAGGTGACCTCAGATAAGTCAGAGGGGAAAGAATTTGATGACATGGATGGGGACGACGAGCGCGACGACGAAGACAGCCTGTCGCAGCGCTCCACAGTGACGGACGAGTCGGAGATGTTTGACATAACCCGAGGGAACCTGGGCCTGCTGGAGCAAGCCATCGCCCTGAAGGCAGAGCAGGTGAAGCCGGCCGGGCCCAGGGAGCTGCTTTGCTCCCCAGATATCCACCACCAGCGATACTTCACCATGGATGACAGGCCCAAGCACCTGGACGTCATCCGCAAGAGCTACTTCAGCAAAGGTAGGGCAGAGCTACGACTTGTACTGAGGCGTAAAAGTTGCTTGGGGCAGGCAATACATCAGGAACATTTATTTTTAAATCTACGTTAGCATCACGCGGCAGGTTCGTCACCTTGGTGGTGAATTCAAGGACGCTCCGACATCTGAGACTTGTTTGATATGCACCGGATATGTTTTTCAAGGTGACGTGATGAAGTGATGGATTATAGGGGTGGGGGGAAAAAATCGATTCACTTAAGTATAATTGGTTCTTTCTTTATGATATTGTAACTGTAATAATATTTTATTTACCACTTTTTTATGCAGTATGGCAACGATGCTGCTGAAATCAAACCTGGACGGACTGACTGACAGTGTATGATTCAGTTTTCCCACCTCGTCTAGTGTTAAAAAAGCAAACAAATGAATTAATCACGATGTCGAACCGGCACCCGAGTATCGTGATAGTATTTAATCTCAAGAACATTTTACATTTAAGTGTTTGTAACCATTTGTGTAATGACATGAATGGAAAGCAATGGCTCCACTCAGCTTTGGAAAATGGTGAATAGTGACTTCTGTTTGTTATCAGTCGACTTAAACATGCAAAACCGATGTGTATGGCACTTTATGCAGAAGTGATCAGGCCGTACATTCGGTCACGTGCAGGTGAGCATCCAGAAAATGATGTTCAGCATGAGGTGTGGTGTGCTGAACTTGATGTGGGGAGCGTTCAAATAAACACAGTGTACCAAATAAACAGTGATATGTCACAGAGCTCTGTTCCGATCCTCCCTTCTCCTCCGTGAAGGGAGTAAAGTGGTTCCAGCTGAATAGACTTCCATGAAGAGCGAAGAGGAAGTGCTTGACAAGAGAGTGGGAAGGGACAGCAGCGAACTCAAGAGAGGCGACAACATGTTAGAGAGCTAGAAAGACGAGAGAGAAAGGAGTGCAGGTTGTTCCACAGTCAGCGGTGGAGTGTTTGTTTACATGCTGCATGTGTTCGGCCTTGTATTTCACAGTTGGCACGCTGCCCACTTGTCATGCTCCTCACAGTACAGCAGTAGTGTGATTACATGCCTGGTAGTGCTGCCCTCTGCTTGGCCCCAACTCCCTCCTGTGGTGACGTTCCTGTTCTGCTCAACGCTAATTAGGAGATGCATGTCTCGTTAACATTCAATTTAAAGGCCAATAGAGCATTGCACCATCGTCTTGCTCCCTTTTCCTCCGATACTGGATACTGGCTGGCCTACCTCCAGTAGCAGTAGGCGTCTTTAATTATGTGTAAATTATAGTAGCGTGATGTATTTTCAGGTGTTGTTTTGTCCGAGATCCAAACAACATCCTTGAAAATATCAAGACAAGTGTAGCGAGGGGCTGGAAAATCATCAAAGCGTACAGGAGAAGTAGGTCGACTTCATTCGGGGGTAACGTCGAAAAAGCTGTAATATTTCATACATTTGATAGTATTTCATTGTTGAAAGCATTTACAGAAACACAAAAATCACATTTAGACTAATGCATAAAACACCTACTGCATTTACAGAGATGCATAAGACATGAGGAGCAGATACAGATGGTGTGGCTTTTGTACACTTTTCTGAAATATGTCTAGATTTCATGCTCAGCCAAGCAGACTGTCTGATGGCATGAACCACTTGCTTTTGTCCTCCTTATTCATCCCTTCTTCCTTTCTCTCTGTCCCTCTCATCACTGTTTCTCCTCAACCTTTTCTCCTACTTTCTCCCTCTACTTACCCCCTCTATCCAGAGAGCAGCAGGCCAGAGAAGAGGGAGATCAAGTGTCCCACCCCGGGGTGTGACGGGACGGGTCACGTGACTGGTCTTTACCCCCACCACCGCAGCCTGTCAGGCTGTCCGCACAAGGACAGGATCCCCCCGGAGAGTGAGTTTTCTTCAGTCGCTTAGAAGATGAAAATAAGTAGGGAGAGATGAAAAGTGACAACAAAGGGCAGTGTGACAGTGATCGAAACCCACGGCCTCTCCTTTCTCAGTGACAGTGTCTTCACAGAAGTACTGTTACACCAGTTTAATCAGGCTATTTTAAAGCTATTCACTCTTTAACATTTACCATGCTGCTGACAGAGGATTCAGTCAATCATGTCAAAGTTTGGATTTATTTCACTGACGGTTCTCTAAAAATATGGAGATAGGAATCTGCAGTGGCTGTGTATTTATCCTCTCCATGTGATTGTAAAGATACTTCCTGCAAACATATCAGAGGCCATCTTAATGTAGCCCTGACTACAGGTCCATTAAGTAGATTCCTGATCCTCACTATTCTCTGATTAAGATTCGCTTTTTATATTCTTATATATTTATATTTATACTTAGGAACTGTACAAACATTATTAAGAAGGGCAGTGTATTTTTTAATTTTGCTTGTGGTAGGCTTGCTGGTAATTTAGTTCTTTTTTTTGGGTCGAGCAGGGAAACGTAAGCAATAGAGAGCTTACTGGAAACATACGAGTTGTTGCCCTTTCCCCTGCAGATTAACAAGAACATGAAAAGTGTGTTTTACAAAGTTATATTGAGATTGTGGATGTTCTCTGATCGTGTGATTGTGTGTGAATATTTCTTGTCTTCTCCTCAGTTCTGGCCATGCACGAGAATGTGCTGAAGTGTCCAACTCCCGGCTGCACCGGCCAGGGCCATGTTAACAGCAACCGTAACACACACCGCAGGTATTCATACATATAGTATCTGTGTAGATTTGTATTTGTGTATCGGGGGTGTGAGAGTGTTACAAACATGGTGTGTATTTTCCTCTGTATATTTGCAAGCTCATGAATTCATGTATGCAGAACAGCGAATGTGTCAGTCCACATCAGTGGGATGCACATTTACAGTGGTCAGCAGCATGCTCTCCTTTTGATATTCATCTTCTTTCTCCTCCTCCTCCTCCTCCGTCTCTCCAGTCTTTCTGGATGCCCCATTGCTGCTGCAGAGAAGCTGTCAAAGGGCCACGATAAGCAGATACTCTCTCCGCCAGGCATCGAGCACCTTAAAGGAAGTCCCAACGACAGAGTGTTAAGGTGGGTGATAAAGTATCCAATCAAATACTGTCATTTTTCATTTCTGTCTTATTACATTAGAGACGTATGGAGCCCCAATGCTGACAAAAGACATTAAGAGGTTGTTAAATGAGTCAAAAACAAAATTGAAAACATTCATTTATTAGATAATTAGATAATTAAAATGGAGCATAAATGAAATATAAAGCTTTGTGCTTGCCTTTTAACCTCATTTCCAATCAGTTGATAAAAAAGACAAAATAAGGAAACGCTTTTTAAAATGTCCTTTACCTCAAATAAACCTCCTTCAATGCTAATTATCCATTTGCAAACACCAAACATTTATCTCCATCAGATTGCAGTGTTAGTTGCTGGAATATTTTGCTTGAGGAGGAGCAAGTTTATAGTAACATTTAAGTCAGCCAACAACCAAGATGGAGTCACCTAACTTGATTCATTTCATGAAATAAACTAAAAACGTCTAATTAGTGTTAGCTAGCTAACATTTGTAGCGTGGTTTTTCCGTCTGAAAAGCTTTAGCTGCCGTTATGAGAGTTCAAGTCCAGCAGTATATGGACGATTACCATTATCCATCCTGGTGTAGTTAGATGTTAACGTTAACTTATACTAGGTAGTGGTTTTAGCTAGCTACCCTGGACATGCACTGACACACCCATCCCATTATAACATAAGCATAAGGAAAATGGGAAATGTTTGGTGTGAAAGTATGGAATAAATAAATGATTTAATATGTGCTACAGAAATTTATAACATTATAAGTTGTAGGAAAAGTGTTTTAATTTCTTTTTACACTCCATTCTAGTTATCTATTAATTGATGCATAGAGGCTTTAATGTCTTTTGTTGGTTTCGGGGGCTCCATATATGTGATGATAAATGACAAGGCAGACTGGACAAAATGAACCTTTCACCTACATAAAAGCATAAAAGTCTCCTCCAATCCACACCCCACACAGTTGAGTCCTTCTCAAGGTTATCTAGTTTACAACAGAGCCCCATAGAAACCACAGTGACAGTCCTGACCTTGGTTATTGTGCCCCTCATGAGAGGTAAAGCCGGCCTGTGAATGGCTCAATATAACGAGAACGTCTTTAAGCATTCAGTCTAGCGGCCCAATCATTACTGTCACCTCAAACTGTGAGATCTCTTTATCTCCATTCATCTCCCCAACTGGTCAGGCGCCGTGATCATGGCCAGAAGAATGATAATTAACGCAAACCAGACACTGGTATTATGCTAAGTCCACGCGCCTCTTCGTTGGTATTTTAATTAATAATGCTGCCGATAAGCTAATTATGCAAGTTACGGGGGCATTGCGGGGGGACAGGAAAAATAATTGCTTTCCTTGAGGAAAACCTCATCAGTGGTCGGACAAAGCATCGCGGATTAAAACATAATAAGGGTTGCTTTGTTTTTCCTCCTCAGATTGTTATTAAAATGAGCTGGGCTGTCTGTTATGTGTGGAGCTTGAAGAATTCCTCATGCAATCCATGTTCTAATGGAATCCATGTTGGATAAATAAACATGAAAAACATCCCCTGTGATCGGTGGAAGAAAGTTTATTTATTTATAACTTTTCGTGAGAATCCTCCCGTGGACTTCCCCCTCAGACGGGGGCTTGTACTTCGGGTGTGCCGCCGTGTGAAGGCCGCCCCGGCAGCAGTGTGACTGCAGGCCAGGTCATGTAGCTTATTAATGAGCGTATGGTTGGAGACCAGAGACCGGAGACTGTGATGCAGGCTTCATCCACTCCTCCTGCCTCCACCCCCTTCTTTCTCTTCTCTCACCCCCCCCCCCCCCCCCAGGCTCTCTCTGGTCTATCAGTGGATTTACGCCAACAGGTCTGACAAAAGCCCGGGCTCTCCAGGAAAACGAGAGGGCTTAAAGCTCATAAATTCATGCTGTACAACATGCAAATGTGCCCTCTGCTGATAAGAGAGCTTTTAATCCTGCTGCACCCCTGCTAAGTACACCGTTGCCCCTATCTTTACTCTGTCACTCTACCTCGCTCTCTCTTCCTCGTCTTCTCTTTTTCCTCCTCTCTCTATTTGTTTTCTTGCGTTGATTGTGTGACTCTTTATTGCGTCGATCCCCTTTTTATATCCCGTCTCTCCTCCTCGTCTTTTCTCTTTTACGCCCCCCCCCCCCTGACGTCCTGTCCCTCTCCTCCTCACAGGCCCATGTGCTTTGTGAAGCAGCTGGAGGTGCCCCAGTATGGCAGCTTCAGGCCCAACATGGCACCCGCCACGCCTCGCGCCAACCTGGCCAAGGAGCTGGAGAAGTACTCCAAGGTGTCCTTCGATTATGCAAGCTTCGACGCTCAAGTGTTCGGGAGGCGCATGCTCGCTCCAAAGATGCCCACCAGCGAAACCTCACCCAAAGCCTTCAAAAGTGAGAGCGTGTGCTTCTGGTTGGGATGTGATGTGCTACTGTTGCTGTTGGTAGTTTATTATATTGCTTATTATATATGAATACTAATTGTTTGGTTAATCAGCAAGAAAGAAAGTAAGCGTATTTCCTAAGAAGTGTTATTACTTCTGCTCCACTACACTTTTTCTAATTCTCTCCCACTTTTCCTTCATTATTTAGATTTTTTTGTCTTTTTATATTATTATTATTATATTATTAGTTTAAATTACTTTACTACACTAATCATTTACTCTGTTGTATCTTACTTTTGTGATCACCTGAACTAAAGTGGATTTATTTTGTCCTCCAGCTAAGCCCTCGTTTCCCAAGTCATCGTCGCCCAGCCTCAGTCTCCACGATTACGGAAAGAGCTCCTCTTTGGCCTACGACTACTCCCATGATGCAGAGGCCGCTCACATGGCCGCCACTGCCATCTTGAACCTGTCTACACGCTGCTGGGAGAAACCTGAGAACCTCAGCACTAAACCCCAAAACAAGGTAAACAGACCACGATTCTCCATATGTTTCATGTGAATCAGTGCTTCTTAGAGGTTGTAAGAAATCTTAGTTGAAACAAACAAATGTGAAATAAATCAAGTGTTTCTGGGTGATGTCATTATTGTGCCCTGCTCTTCTCTCCTTAGCACGAGAGATTATTAGCTGATTGTAGTGCAGATTGAAACATCGCAGGCCACAGCTGCTGAGAGGAGAGGGGAGGCAGTGGGTGTGCCTCCCCTCTCCTCTCTTTTGCTCATTTTCTTTTCTCTCCCCATCAACTCTGCATGAATATATCATCAGGAGACACTGGCTTACAGCAACAGGGTGGTGTTGAGATGCAGTTGCATCACCTCTCCGGTCCTCTTTCATCCTTTCATCCCTCCATCCCACACACTTTTCATGTTGTTATTGAATTTGGCTGACTGCCAGTTCCCTGGATTACTTTTCCACCAGGTAGCCTTTTTTCATTATCTGCCGGACGGATCTCCCACTCTCTTTCTCCACCCCCGCCGCTCTTTCTTTCATTTTCTTTTCACATCTCTTTTTACTCTCTTTTATCTCCCTCTCTTCCTCCCTATGCAAGTCTCTCTCTCTCTCTCTCTCTGTGTCTATACCTCTATCTACTCACTCTCTCTTTCCCCTCTCTGTGCGCAGGAGGTGTAATTGGAGCACCACTTTCCCCCATATTGTGATTTTTAAAAGCCCTTTTGCCTCACAGAGGAGAGCAAGTGACTGCTTCATAATTTTTTGATTTCCTGACATGGTTTTAGGAAGATAAAAAGTCCAGATGAATGTCTCTGGCAGCACAGCGGAGCAAGGTGTTGTTCAGCGAGGCACCGATCCAAGAGCAGGCCTTAGCTGCGCGGTATTACAGCAACCAGGGACTGATCTGGAGTCAGAGTCGTAGCCAGCTGAAATCCAATATTGAAACATTGGAAGACTGAGCCCATCAACCGGGGACAGATCTGGGAACTGTTCCCGTTTGCTCCCCTCTCCTCCGAACCCTTTGATTTTTCTGGCCCTTGACCAACGCATATGAGCGCCATTTTAGATGAATGCTGAAAACACGGCTCATCTCACCCCTCTGTTTCCTTTCACCTGCCAGCTCTATAATAGAGCACGGAGAGATGGGCCGCGGTGTTGCTGCTGTTGGCAAAGTATAACCAGAGTAGGCCTACATTAGATATCATTACTAACATGTTTAAGCTGGAACATTTAGCACTCAGAAAAGTGCATCACACGGCTGGATGACTGTATAAATGACTGTATAAGCTTGAGGGCAATTTTACAAGCAGGTGAAAGCGGATGAGTGGAAATGAGAAGAAATCAATCATTTCCCGACATGAAGGTTTATTTTAATCTGAATCTAAATCCCTCCCTGAGTGCGACTGTGGTTCTATGAATTTATGATTGAGGAAAATGTATGTTAATGTATGTGTAGCGCTGCAACTAAATCTGCTCAACAGGGTAATTAAATGAATCACAATCATCATCATCATCATCATCATCATACAGGACTGCCTCTCATATACTGAAGTGCACCAGAGGAGACAGATAGCTATTTTTCTCTAATAATGATCTGTTACCAACTATGTAAGGAGCCCCAAAGTAAAAACAATTCAATTAAAATATGTAAATAATCGAATACATTGTGAAAAAATTACTATTTGTATTTTTGTGTAATGATTAGTTTGATTTTATGAGCTGTCACCAGTCTCCGTACCCTCACGTTTAGCTAGCTAGCTACCGTTAGCAGATAACAGTAACTGACACAATAACTAACCCCTTCTTTTATTTTGATTAACAAGGCTACACATGCTAACTACCTAGCCAGCTAACTAGCTAGGTGGACTTGTGAATTATCTGAATTAAAGTGAAGCGCCAGTGTTAACGGCTGCAGCTAGCTGGTTAATTCAGTAATTTAAAGGTACTTTGGCGGTATTGTGGTCTGAATGACTTACATAGCTACATAGCTAGCAGTTGTTGAAGCTGCTAAGAGCGTTGACGGATGCCATTCTGCACCTGATATTGACGTGTTAACATTTGAAAGCACACTTTTCCATAATAAAATTAAAAATGAACCCCAAAAACAAGCATTTCATTCTAATAACTTGAGTTTTCACAGTTTATTTTGGTTCGTTTATATATTTCACTTTATGTATTTTTATAATTATTCAGTTCAAAATGTCTTATTTATTTATTTAATGTTAACACTTTGGGACCCCATAAGTATGGAGCTCAGAAGTAACTTTTTACATTGGTTACATCGTTGTTTCTTATGTTCTCTCCAGGAAATGGACATTGAGGTGGATGAGAATGGCACCCTGGACCTGAGTATGAAGAAGCCCATTAAACGAGAGGGCAGTCTGTCAGGCACCAGCCCCGGGGTTCGGTCCCCAGACCCGTCTTCCTCCTCCTCTTCCTCGCTCCATCACGGTGGAAGCAGCGGGATGACATCACCAAACTTACACGCCTACAAGCAGGAGGAGTGGGAGGGACCTCTGGATTACACCAAACCCAACCGCCAGAGGGAGGAGGAAATGGACGAGGTCAGTACAATTAGGCTGAGCAAAAGTACAAGCTGCAAACCTGCAGTGTTTCCTGTGCTATTAGTCACAGAGGAAGTATTGCAGCATAAATAACAACAGACAAAATCCCCCCTAAGCTTTTTGAATAAGAAACTCTTACTTGTTTACATCATTTTGTCTTTCTTGAATCCCCTCGCCTTATTTCCTGTCCTCTTTTCCTCTTTCTATTATTCATTGATTTCACAGAAATGCGAGAGTTACTGTACTGTTAAAACATTGCACTGTGTAACAGAGGTGGTGTGTCAGGTGCATTGCACCATCCTGACTTTGGCATATGCAAATTCTTTACTCCTTTGAACTTTTTCAAAAGAAATATAAAGAGCGTTGAGTGTAAATTATTTATGAGGACACTGCATCACTTGTCTACAAAAGAATAAAAAGGGTTTAGACTTGTGTGCACATGTTGGTTTGCAAAGTTTCTTTCCTTGTATGTATGTAATATACAGACTATTGTGAGCCATCACTTAATAATAGTCTAAAAAGGTCAATACACATTAATATAATTTGAATAATCAAAGGATCACAGAGGAATTACCAGAACATTTGTGCTAATCCTGTTTATTTTTATATTTTTTTCAGATGGAGCACACAGGCCACTCGTTCGTCTCATCCGATCCAGAGGACTGTGACATGATGCAGGACGGTCTGGAGGAGAGGAAGTACCCAGGAGAGGTTACCACCCCAAACTTCAAGGTCAAGTTCCAGCCCAAGGATAGCAAGAAGGAGCTGCTCTCGTAAGTAACAAGACAGAGTCTACAGCCACACTAATGATGTCATGCTAACATTCTCACAATGACAGTGCTAACATGCTGATGTTTAGCAGGTATAATGTTGGTGTAAGGTGTAATGTTCACCATGTTAGTTTAGCATGTTAGCATGCTAACATTAGCACCAAACACAAAGCACAGCTGAGCCGGATGGGAAAGACATTAGTTTTGTAGGTATTAGGTCATAAACCAAAGTATTAAACAAGTTAAAAGTCTGAGGTCATGATGGAGGATCACCAACATCAGTAGAATTCATCCTCTGGGAACCTTGAATGTCTGTAGGACATTGTGTTGTGGAGATATTTCCATCTGGACTAAAGCCTGGACCGATCGAGGCTGCCGTCCACATAGCCACACCGCTTGCGTGGCAAAAACTGTAAAAATAAAAAATATTTAGTCAGAAATGTTCTGATTCGGTCTCTCTGTCCTTTCTAACTCCGTCTCTCTCTTCTCATCCTCTGCAGGTGCCCCACACCTGGTTGTGATGGCAGTGGTCACATCACTGGAAACTATGCGTCCCATCGCAGGTATGCACCATTGCAGACTCATCTGGGTGATACAGTAGTGCTCTATATATAAACTCTTATTTGAGATGTCCGCTCTGCACCTGAGTCCATAGCGGGCGCACCATGACTAATTCAGATACTTTATTTGATCCTGACATGCCAGAGGCAATAATGTAGCGTGAGCCCGGGAAGCAAAGACGGCCATTGACTTTGATATGCATCAGTAATTTACTTCTTGCCGCCTGTCCTCTTCTTCCTAAATGACCTTGGTATGCCTCGCATTCTTGATTTCCCTTCACTCACGTCTTTCTCCTCTCTCCTTTCAATCCCCTCACACTCGCTTTTCTTGCCCCCTGTTTTCCGTCCTTCTCTTCCTCTGCCCGTCCTTCGCTCTTTCTCCTTTCTCTCAGTCTGTCTGGGTGTCCTCTCGCTGATAAGAGCCTTCGGTCCCTCATGGCGGCCCACACCCCTGAACTCAAGTATGTCTGCTCTACACCTTCACTGCCTTCTCACTGCCTCTTCAATGAAGTGCTACTGACACTGTCCGACGCCACAAAGCTTTATTCTGCTGACGTTAACTTATCTTTTGTTGCTGGCTGCCGCCTCCGCTGCTGCTGCTGCATCTGTCATGGTGTTTTTTTTTCTCCATCTGGTTTGGGCTATGCTTGCTTTCACTTCAATCAGTTCATGTAAATGTGAAATGAAACTTCACTTGAAGATAGGCTTCTCACGGCCCGTGCTAGACTGATACAGGAGGTGTTTAAATGACCTGAGGAGAATGGATTTGAAACAAACATTGCTGACAAGAATAAATAAGAAACTGAGTGAAATGAATAAGCCGACCATTTCTCTCATCTGCATAAGACCATTTTCTTGAAGACATTCCACTTTGAAACGTCTACAGTGTTATTTTTCCCCGGCTAACCTTGTATTAAATGTTAAACATCGCTCTGTCCTTTCCCAGATGCCCCACTCCCGGGTGTGACGGCTCCGGTCACATCACAGGAAACTACGCCTCCCACAGAAGGTAACCGACAAATCACACACACACACACACACACACACACACAAACGCACACACACATGCACACAGTCAGTCAGAGAGGCCTAGTGACAGTTCATGGTAGAATTAGACAGGGATCACATACCCACACATTTCCACACCTTTCCATTATTCTATTCTCGGCCATGTTAGGCGTTTTGAGTTGATTTGGTTTGTAATTTGGTTGAACAACCTCTGTAAAATTATTCTTCCTTAAAATGTTCTCTCCCTTTAATAAAGCAATCACTTCACCAGACCTTTTTTCAACCCTATGTTATCAACTCCATACTTTCTGTTTTCAGTATCTCTGGGTGCCCGCGTGCCAAGAAAAGTGGAATTAAAACTCCTACCAAGGACAACCAGGAGGACTCCGAGCTTTTAAAGTTCGTACCGCTCAGAAAGCCATAATGTCTGCTTTTAGCGAGACTGACGGTAAAAGTAACATGCAATAAAAAGAGAGAGAGAGAGAGAGAAAGAGAGAGAGGAAAGTCACTGTGAATCATATGCAGAGGTAGTGACCTGCCCCCGTAATTGAATCAAACAGTCAGGCCCTTACTGATGGGAAATACACTTACTGCAGATACTGATCCTGAATGTAGGTCATGGTAGAGTATCGTAGAGTAGCATGTCAATACATAAGAAATACATGGGCTTCATATTGCATTTGCACACAAAACAGTTAATTTAACAGCGTGTTGGTAACAGCATGTGCCAAACCTTAAAAGCTCTTGCATCAGTAATATTTTTCATTGCATAAATTATACGTCAAACGCAGATGTGAGAAAATGAATTTGGCCCAGTAGAGAAAGTATATAACTTAAATCCTTCTTATAAATATTCTCAACTTTCTCTACAGTCTATATTTTTGGATTCCCCTTGTTTAACCCTTGTGCTTTCTCACTCTCTTTATTTCTCTGTTTCTTTCTTCAACACTTCTTCTTCTTCTCCCTCTCCTGCTACACAACTCTCCTCTCGTCTTTTTCTTGGTTTCCCTCCTTTCCTCTGCTCCCTGCAGATGCCCGGTGCCGGGCTGCGACAGCCTGGGTCACATCAGTGGCAAGTACGCCACCCACCGCAGCGCCTACGGGTGTCCGCTGGCGGCCCGCAGACAGAAGGAGGGTCTCCTGAATGGCACGCCCTTCAACTGGAAGGCCTTCAAGACAGAGGGGCCTTCGTGTCCCACCCCGGGTTGTGACGGCTCCGGACACGCTAACGGAAGCTTCCTCACACACCGCAGGTAAGCTACATGCAGACCGCTATTTAGTCAATTCAGTTTTATTTATATAGCACCACATCTTATTTCTTAAAAACAGTGGCAAGGAAACTCTCCCTTTAACAGTAGTGCAGTACAGTTCCACATAGATGTAATGTAATGGTAGTGGGGATTGTATGGATATTAATATTAATACAAATTGTACTATAATATAATATAAGCAACATAATAATAGAGATACTAATAGTAAGAGCAATAACTATAACAGCAACAGCAGCTGTTGAGCGGGAACACGGGGGCAGCAGGTGCAACCACAGATCCAGACTCTACAGCGCCGGAGGCAGAAACACCTGCAGAGAGCCACAGAAGGGGCGGGGGGGGGGGGGGGGGGGGTGGGGGGTACG
>JAVQJD010089828.1:0-49109 GCA_036023655.1 Nannoperca australis | reverse complement strand
TAAGAAAATTGTCTAAATTGATATACTCGATACAAAAGTAACTTCAGTCATTACTAAAGAGTTTTATAGGGTTACCAGCCTAGTTGGAATAGAAATACTTCCACAATGTTGATCTCCATTTAATAAGGACCATTTATCATTTCTGTTTTGTAGTACCTGAAATCACAGCATGTAGTATAGGGAAGGAAAGTAGAACTGTCCATAAATTTTTTTTCTTGATCACTTAGTGCTATAATCTTCATTATAAAGTCTAAGGACATATCGTATGGCTTTACCTTCCTTTCTGTCACTCTAGGTGGAGTTTCCATCTGATGGTCCCTTAATTGGGCAGTCAACGTGCAATTGCAAAGCCGGCCAGGGTTGGGGATCACAGGAATGATGTGGTGTGATTTTTTTGTCCATTGCACCAACGACTTCCACCTGGAGCGGATCCACTTTGATGCAGAGAAATGGGCGTCTATGAAAGCTGGACATATTCTTTTTTGAGTATTTTCTGCCCGCCCTGTGTAGATGACAACATAGGTAGACATTTGTTATGCACCTTAACTCAAGTCCTTTATGATAGATAACATTTCTTAATAGCACTGGTGCTACAAGTATGAATAGGTCATTGATAGTTTTATATATAGAGATAGATTTATATAGTTAGATATAGATATATTGAGTTGTGATCGTGCAGAGCAAAGCATACATGTTATTAACAAGTGATTTGGGACATGCACTCGCTGAATACTACAGAATCAATTTATTAAAGTTAGCTCAGGTTAAACAGGGGGAGAATAAATCTTTAAAATATAGCATTGTGCACTCACTTTTTTGTTTGTGATATGTTGTAACGTATCACTGTACAAATTGAATTAAACTAAAATAATATTGATTTCTCACAGTTATCTCAGTGCATGCGTTTGCACAGACATGCATGTATTCTTTTTTTTCACTTATATTTCTTATATCTCTGTGTTTTTGTGCACATGCCTCATGTGTATTCATGCATTTGTGTGTGTCATTTGCAAGTTTACTCGAACTCGTGTGTCAGTCACAAATCATATACAAGAATTGAGTTAGAGACTCAGCCACAAGATGGCGACAACAGTTGCCATACCGAGGGCTTCAACCATCTGCATCAAGGATATGCACATGTACAACCAAACACTTCAAAATAATAGAAATAAGAATATTTAAAAAAGAATACAACATATGTGTTGTCTGCCAGTGTGACTATCAGAATGATAACATAAGATATGATACTAATACATAATGAAACGACATTTAGTGAAAGTGTACTCTAAGAAAACATCCTTATATATTGATACTTCCACTATTCTGAGCTCTTAAACTCTGCATCATCCACGTGAGGTTTTTGCAACAAAAATGTTCACAAGCTGACAGTGATGTAAAACAGCAACAAAAACCCAAATAACATTTCTGTGGCCTGCAAAGGCAGCCCTGCTACATTCCCGCCTTCTCTCTCTCTCTTTTTTGTATTTCCCTCAAAGGAAAAGGCAATAAATGAGTCTAATCAGTTATTTAACTATTTATCCACACTCAAAGTGGAGTGTGGAGAAATATTAAAGCTCAGAGAGAGAGAAATTATTAGAGAAACATTCAAGCTGAGTGTGGCAGGATATGGTTCCCTACGTGGTTATCAGTATAATGAATGTGGGATGTTCATTGGTGGACAGAGTCAGATGTTGCTAACTCTAAGGAGGATTTATGCCATCAGAACACACTTCATCAGTGATACCAGTTGTCCTCTAATTCTGTCCAGTTTCCTTTCCTCTTGTCCTCACTCCTCTTCTCACTTTAGGCTACATGGAAACATGGATGACTTCACAGTGTGGCTCGGCATCAGGAGAGGGGAAGTCATTAGGGTATTCTGAGTTAACAAGGCGGCGAGCAGGATATGCAGACTTCAGCAGGAGCCTACACCAGCACTGAGGGATGGCACTCGTGCAGAGTAAACTTCCTCAGTCTAATGGCTTCCAATACATCACCATTTTTAACCAAGTTAGACAGTTAGAGTATGATGTAGTCCTGATCCACTTCCATGGAAACAAACCTCTAAAAGCTGAATTGATCTACACTCTGTTTGTTGTGCACGTGACTGTGTATTACTTATGACAGGCAATCTTAAAATCCCAAACTCTGTAATATTAAACTTTGTGTTCTCTAGTAGTCATCAAATGTCAAGAATCAGTTTGATACCTCCTATCAGTGGTAGAAAGTAAATAAGTACATTTGAAGTACCAGACGTTAGAACTATTTTGACTAAATTGAGAGTTTTCAGAATATTGTACCTTTTTACTCCACTACATTTATTTGACAGTTGTAGTTACTAAATACTTTACAGATGATGATTTTAAAAACCTGCTTCAAGCCTATAGAATTTTATGCATTGTTGTACAGTGAGCTACAGTATACAGGATAAAACAGTTTAAATCAGCTTGACTTTAACCAACTACAATAAAATGCTGCTTACACATTATTAATAATACAAATAATAAATCTTTATCAATATACATAGTCATTTGATCATTTTTTAAATATAAACATATTGATTAGAGATTCACTTTTTTAATGCACAACTTTACATGTGATGGAGTTCTTTCTTTTTTACATTGTGCTATTATTTAAAGCTGCATTATTAGCTTTTTTTCATATCTGACACATTATCACTTTATTGAGTTAGCATGGCAAATGTTTTCGCAAATAATTGCCACACCCAGCAGATACAAAGGAGCATTTGCATTTATTTGTAGACAAGTATAAGTCCAATATTCACTTTTCTTTCAGTTACATTTTTTGTCTGTTTACCATTTGGTGCTGAGCAGGTAGTGTAAATTCAGTTTATCAGAGTTTCTTTTGTGCTGAGAGCAGAGTTGGGGGCCCTTAAAACCAAAACAATGGGGGACTGAAGAGTTGGGTGATAATTATCTGTGGGTCTGTGACCCCTTTCACATAAGACATAGTCATTTGATCCATTGTTTATTTTAAAAAATCTCGATTAGTGCAACTTTAAATAAAAGATCTGAATCCTTCTTTCACCATTGCATCAAAAACAGAACTCTGGTCCATGACGAATAATCTTTTTTACATGTTCCTTCCAGTTTCCAAATTTGTTCTTCTTCTCCTCACCTTCTTCTTTGTGCACTTACTCCCACTCTGTCTCTTTTAACACCACTATAGACTAAACTGTGACCTACTGGAGACTGTCTCTAATTACTTTGTACTACACTCACATGTCAGGCAAACACCCCTGTCATCGGTGGGACCGTCAAGAGGATCCTTTCACTGTGTGTGGCTTTGGTTCAGGTATAGGCATAGATTGGCACTCTTTGTTCATTCATCTTGTTCATTTTGCTCTGAAATTATTTCCATTGGCACAGACAGACAGCGTTTCTGTCTCTTGGTGTTTGTTTTTTGTCCACATTTTCATCCTTTCACCATTTCTCATGTCAGTCATGGTTTTTGAGTATGACTTGGTCTTCCTGGGTTTATTTCTGTCACATATAGACACAGTACAAACACATCCTGGTACGGACTATAGATCATCCTTCCACAGGCCAAGCACATGTACACTTGCACTATACATGGGCTCCATTTGTCCTCCAGTTCTGTCAGCAGTTTTATGACCGTACTGTCTCAGTCTCACCGCTACAGGGGACACACACTCCTCCAGTAGTGGTAATGGAAGGACCATTGCTAGACAAAACAAAGAGACGGAGCAGGGACATGTACACATCCAGCTAATTTACTGCTGACAGGATATTAATAATTTTCTCTCAGAGGACCTTTGGTTTTGTAGGTTTCTTCTCTTTATTACAGAATGCAACAACAATGTTTAGCTAAGCATTTGACCGCATCGTTTGACTTCATTTGGTCACTGTCTTGGACTGGAAATGTGTGAGGTTGATCCGTCAATTTTTCTTGGAACAGAGGATTTTTCAAACGTCTCATAAAAGAGAGGGGGTGAAAAAGGATTGAGAACATATATATAAAACATATATGTAAGATTCCATGAGGGTAAAACCAGATGTAATGTTCTACCCATATGAACAATGTTTTTACAGTTTTATGTTCAGCTACATGAACTAAAGCAAAACTAGGACAGAGGGGGAGCTTTATTGTCCACAAATGTAAAACTTCTGAATACAAATTCCTCAATTCCTCAAAGAGAATACACAAAAAGTAGCATCTGTTTACCAAACAATGCGTTTTTCTGTCATTGGGAATGAATTTTGAGAATGCTACAAAAATGCAATGAATCATATGCCTGTGCGTGTTGCATGATCCCAATAAATAGCTCCTTCTAAACACATGCATGCGCGTGTGTGTTCGTTGGTGTGTGTGTGTAGGAAGACAACCTCGTTGGCTCCTGGCAGCCATGTAGTATAAAATGTTAGAAGTGGTCTCCTATGGTGTAATTGGCATGAACTGGAGGATAGTTTTAGCTAGCTGCCACGCCACAGACAGGGAGGCCAGCAGATAGACAAATAGAAAGTCTAATGGGCAATTTGGTGGACATGGAGAGAGAAAGACACACAGAGAGGAGAGGAAAGAAGAGGAGAGGAAAGGAGAGATGGGAGGGCATGAGGAGGCCAAGAGAGGAAAGCGAAGGTCTGCGAGGGGGAATTGGAAACATATGCAGTGGTCTGACTGCTGGTCTTCCCCCCTCTGCCTCATCCAGACAACCACAAACAACAAAGACGGGAGATGGGCCAGAAATGGTGTGAGACTGAGTGCGAAGGTGATGATACATGGGCAGTGTTTTGTAGCAGACTGGCAGTGTTTGATGGAAGAAAGATGGCAACAAGCAAACTCTAAACAAATGCAGATGACACAATGGACCATGCGTATTGTATGAAAGTAAGAATAACTGGGGTTTTAGGGAGGTTGCATTGTGTATTGTGTATACATTTTCATGTGTTTTATGTATAATCGGTTTAATGACAGAATAAATCCCCCCCAAAAAACAAATTAGTATCGTACAATGTCGCATTTGTATGTGGCACACAAAAACAGGGAGTCTGAGGTCATACAACTGAAAATATTCTTTTACACATCTGTTACACATTCACAAATTGCCTTTTCCTTTTAAGCCGGCTGAAATGGCAACTAACGCCATTGGATTCATCAGCTGTAACTAATTAATTTGGTGAGTTGGCCAAATCACAAAATGAAGCTCTTGGCTGTTGTTTGTCAAATGTGCTCGGCATGCTGATGTCAGTACCATGTTTGTGTTCTCTGCCAAAGATGGTTCCCTAAAGAAAGACTAGGCCAGACTAGACTGGGTGTCTTTGTTGCCCAAAACCAACCGACAGAGGGGTGAGTCAAAGGTATTTCTCCACAACAATAATCTAACCACAGCTAGACATGAAAATGACACGTCATATTTTGATCACAACTCATATTCAGGCACGCAGCGTGGAGAACATGCCTCAGACAGCCATGGCAGAAACTCGTTGTTATTGACAGACAAATAGGGGACAGTGAAAAGTAAACAGTGATCAGTCTTTCAATTAAATGTCACCTGCATACTTTAAGTTCATCATAGCTCAGAAGTGAGATCTCTGAAGTAGCTCATTCAGTCTATTAGGTTAACGTTATCTCATGCAGTTAAACTAAACAGGATCCCAAGTCATTTTGTGTTAGCTTTAACAGGTGCTTTTGAATGTCGTGATTGATTCAAAGAGTAATTTAATATTTCAGATGTTCAAGTTAAAGTCACACATTAATAGAATAATTTGAAATGACTGTGTAATTGTACTTTGTACTTTCTTTCTGTTGGCATTTCTGGTTTAAGTTGTAGCAGTAAAATAATCCAAAATATGTTCAAATATGAAACCTTTCCAAAATTGTCTGAATAAACACAATTTTTAACAGTAGTAACAGAAGCTATATAAAGCCGTATAAAACCTGTTATTTTATAAGCCCTAAGCTCATAAACATGTACATGTACATAAAATGTGGAAATATGAATCTGCATTTATCTACTGAAATATAATGTTTTTCACCCCAGAATTGTTTCTGACATTTATCACATTAATCAACAAGTTAAACCAGGTTTTGATGTCCTTTCATAGTTATCAATGCTTCATCTCTTCATGTTTAAACTAATGTATTTCTTTTTATCCACTAATAAAGTCTCTCTCACTTCTCCAGCAGTTCGAATTTTAAATAATATGTAATCATAAGATGGTGTGTACCATCAAAGTTTAGAAGCCATTTTTGAATTTTAATGAACATAAACCCAGTTTACATCTGGAATAGAATCAAAAGTGGTTCCTTTGTACCTCTGACTTACTGTATTCATGCAAATTATTGTGGCATTTTTCTTGATTTACTACAATAAAACAGAACCAAGGCGGAAATTATAAATTATTCATGTATGCTTAAGCACAATTATGCCAATGTGTGTGTGTGTGTGTGTGTGTGTGTGTGTGTGTGTTTACAAGCACGTGTGCATAAATGTAGCAGCTTGCACGCTGCCCACCTGTGTACAGCTTTTTTGCTTATGCATGTGCACACAGTGTGTGCACTTGCAAAAGTGTGCGGCTGAAGTGCGTGCAGTGATTAAAGTCAGGGTCCGAAGCAAGAGAGTGAGAGAGTGTATGTATCATCAGTGCGGTGATGGTGGCGGTGGTTAGAGGAGGAGGAGGAGGAGGAGGAGGTCGGACACAGAGAGACAGACGCCAGCCATGGTTTGGAGCTGAGCCTGAGGAGGGACTGTGGCTGATGGAGAGCGGAGGGACTGGGGAACGAGGGAGAGAAGGAGAAGAGGAAAGTAGGAGAAAATGTGTGGATTGAAATGCTGAAATATGGATGAATCATAGGAGGAGGAAGCTGTAAATGAGCTGAAAGAGCGGAAAGAGGCAGAAGAAGAGCCATGTGAGAATATTGAAGTGTGGAGAGGCTGGGGGAAGGAGGAAGGAAGGAGGAGAAAAAGGAAAAAGAGAAGGAAGGGGGAGGATGTGTTGTATGAGCTTGATGCTGGAGGGATAGCGGGCTGGGGGTAGGAAGAAGAGGAGGGGGAGGAGGAAGGGGGGAGAGGGAGGCTCATTAACCAGTGCGAGATTGGAGCCTCAGTGGCTTGCTCGCATTCAACCACACTCGGCCTTTGATGAGGGCTGGATCCTCAAGCTCAATCAGTCCCACATGACTCCAACTGAGAGGGAGAGGGAGACAGAGAGGCCAGAAAGACTGGGAAAGGGAGACAGAGGGGGTGGTAGGGATGGAGAGACTGGAGGAGGGATGGAAGACAGGAAACGGTAGATGGTATAGAACAGGAGGAGCGGAGGGGGAGCGACAGCCCTGGGGAAAGAAAAGAGCAATAAGGGAAGCAAACGTCAGGATATGGCTAAATGGGTGCTCACAAAGAGCCACAAAGAACTTTTCCTTATGAAAAATAAACTACTGTGTGAAATGTGTTGGTTTTACAATACAAAGATATTTGAGTGGATACATGAGTCATTGTTAGGGAGGCAGTTTGTGACTGTGCATATATTTGCATCACACAGAACAGCATCACTGTGGACCGGATGTTTGCACATCTGTGTGCGTTTTTTCCTGTGTTTGAGTCTGGGAGTCAAACACAATCCAAGTTTAAGTCCGGACTCTATTTGATTGAATCGGTGTATAGAAAACTCCTCTTGAGTCTGGTCTCTGCATGTGTGTCCATGCATAATTGTGTAGCGTGTATGCATGCAAACTATCTCATGATGTATTTAATGTCTTAGCATGTGTGTATTCATGCACACAAATACTGTATGAAGAAAAACACAAGCAAATTGAAAAATACAATCACCACTTTGACAATTACTGTACATGGCTTTAAGAAACGTGCCACAAATACAGAAATGTAGCAGTCATGAGCAAAAATTGGAACAGGGGATCAAAAAGCTAATGAACATGCTACTAAGTAGTGACAGGCTGATGCTAGGTGTAAGGCCAATATCTCAACAAGTCCTCCAACTTAAACGACAAAATACAGCGTTTGTCCACGCCCTCTAAAACGAAACACATAAGCGTTTTCTGACCTGATGCCCCCTGTTGGCAGGCTTCTTGTTACTTCCAAAACAGTTAAATAAATCTATTTAATAATATAACAACGTTCTGTTTGAGGGTTGGTTAGATTTGGGCACAAAAACGACTTGGCTAGGATCAGGAAAAGGTTTGAGTACTGAGAGTTATGGAAAGATCATGGTTTGGGTTAAACTGACTTCTTTGTTAAGATTAGCTTGATGCCGTCATAAATCACTAGGGTCAAAAGAGGGCTTTGTCACTTGCATATAAACATGTACCACTTTGAGGCACTTACTGAAACAACTGATGCTGTCATTTTTCTTGGGGGAACAGTCTCCAATATCTCAAATATTATCAAAAGCATACAGTCAGAATGTAAAAACCAAACTAAACATTGTTGGCTCTTTTATCAGTATCACTGACAGTGGTTGATTTGGTTTGTTCAACAGTTTTTTGTGTCCCCTGGAAACTTTTGTTGTTTTACTAAGCATGAAAGTTAATTCTTGATCTTGAAATAGTAGTATGACAAAACAAACCCAAGTTAAGGACTAAGTATACCTCAAACAAAGTGCTAGTCAGATGGTTGGATTGTTTGACGGTGTCAGAAACCCCCTTCACTCCCACCTTTCCAACAACAGGACTGGGGGAGACGCATCCAAAATGTTTGTAACTTTCCAAAACAGACAGTACAACAGTCTCAACCACTTTGGCCATCTGTGCAAAGGTGAGCATGTAAGTACGTTTGAACGTCTCTCTCAAGCTCTCTTCATTCATTCTTCACTTAACTATTTTTGTCTCTTTCTGTGTGAATTACCAAGTTTCCCAATCTGTACGATTCTTCACATTGAGGCTACAAAGAAACGCCAAAGACACATTGTTCTCGGAGGGAGATCAACGCAGCCAGGAGGAGGCTATGGTGGCCGTTCTTCGCGACGCATTCGGCTGCGGCCATTCTGAACATCTAGGAACACTTTTACCTACCATGTTCTAGTTTGTTTCAAGCATCCTGAGCTCTTTTATATGTTATCTTACTAGCTTTTTCCTGAGCTATCAACTTTATCGCACAGTCTTCATGACAACTGAGAGAAACCTCCATCCAAAATATAATACGTTTCTTCATGTCCTCTAGAAGGACGCATCGGCAGGATAGGTTTGGGAATTGTGGTGTTTTTATATCAGCTTGTGTTTTCTGTATCTGTAGCACGTTTCTGTATCCCACATATGTGTTGTAAAAATGGTGAATATGTGTTTCCCAATTTGCGAATGTTTTTTTGTGTTGTCTCTCTGGTTTTTTTTATTTCCTTGCGTGCACTCATTGAGCTGTCTTGACCAGTGTATGTGTGGGTGTTTGTAGGCTACTGTACCTGATGTGTGTGTGCACGTTTTTAAGGACAGAGAAAGAGAGAGTATGAGTGTGTGGCGGATCGGGTGACTGGCGTGTGGCATGGCGTCACTGCCGTGGATGAATGTGGCAGCGTTTAGTGGTTCTCCTGAAGCTCAGGTCTGTCTCTCTTTCTTTTCCTTTCTCCTTTGCTCTCTCAACACCACATCAGCACCAGAGGGCCACACGATCATTACCCAATTACTGTGTCTCAACCAGAGGCAGGATTAAACTTACCGCGCCATCTGCCTCCTTCCTTCTCCTTTCTTATCTACAGCATTCTACAGGAACTAATTAAGCGCAGCAGCCATGAGGATCACAATTAGCAAGTGTTTAACTAAATCAAAATAATGTCCCTCTCACTGCTCCACTGTTAGTTAGCTGTGCTGCATGTGGATGTAACCATTGTCTTACCTAATGAAAGGCTATTAAGCTGGCTGAATTGCCTTTCATTCATGAGAAAAACTGTGACATGTGAGATGATGAGACATTCGCTCATCCCAAGTGACACAAAATCTGTTTTATGTGATGTCCTGTTTCTGTAAAGGGAGAGCGGGGGACAGTAGCAGAGATGTAATTGCATCCATGGTAGAAATAAAAAGTGGATGATGTTATCTGAAAGATAACCTAAAGGGAGGATGTAATTCTATATTCTCGAGTTGAATCCCCTCTACCACTTGGCAGACGTATAGAACTGAGGTTACTTTATTGGTTTCCCTAATTGGTGCCAGTTTCCATATTCATTTCCAAAAATTACAATGGCGTAGCGTTCTGTTCATTCTGTGCACATCCATGCCGTGTGTGTGTGTGTGTGTGTGTGTGTGTGTGTGTGTGTGTGTGTGTGTGTGTGTGTGTGTTAGAGAGAGAGAGAGAGAGAGAGAGAGAAAGAGAGGGGGAGGGTGAAAAAGAAAAACAGAGGTAGATTGAGCTGCATGTGTAAACGTATGCTGCAACTCTGTGATGACTGTTTGTGCTTTGTTCTGTTTATGTGTGTACAATGAGTCATCAGTGATTGGCCAAGTTGATGTGGTCAGCGATGGAGGCAGAGGGAACACTTTACAGTAAGTGCATCAATGGAAAAGAAGCTCTCTGAGAGGGAGGAGGAAGGGGGAGACATGGATGGGAAGGGGTCGGGGGCCGGGCTGGTCAGGGCACAAGAGCACATCATTCCTCCACTTGTAGGAGTAAATTACACAAAAATACACAAAACTCACCACAGTTAAGCACAAAAGCCACCGTGACGGAGGAGTAGAAAAAAGAATACTTTGGATTTGGATAAACACACGTGCAGGAGCTGCAGGAAAAGTAAACAAGGCAAAGACGTTTTTGGCTGGAACGAACGCGTCACTGGAGATGGTGAGGAAGAGGTGCAGGAAGGTAAAACTGCATTAAAGTATACAGTGTGATCCACAGGGCAACAAGTTTTTGCACATTTAGGAGGGGAAGCCTATCAGAATCGGAATGTGATCCGGATTAGAGTAACATGTTTTTATTGCTGACTATACAAACATTAGCTCAATGTGTGATATAATATCTTAACCCTGAAAGATGACTGTTTATCAAAAGTCTTCAGGTTTCTCTCTCTCTCTCTCTCTCTCTCTCTCTCTCTCTCTCTCTCTCTCACACACACACACACACACACACACACTCTCTGGGAGGGGCCGATCACAGAGGATACACTGCCCTGCGACTACACCCACTACTATTATTCAGCAGCTCTTCCCCGTAAATGTGATAATTATAGGCTTGGCCATTCACAGAACAGCACAAATATACAAACCATGCTGCTTCTGTTTATTCTCCCCGTAATTCCTCCTTTATTTCCTCCAACACTTGCTTAATCTCCATTATAAACCATAATCTCCATTGTTACACCATTAAGTTGTTTCCTATGTGCGCTGTTATATTGTGGCTTGTGAGCATTAACGTCTACTTTTTTTCAAAATACAAAACACTCAGAAAATAAGGAATATAAAGCTATTAAAAAATGTGAATTTTAACAAAAACATACTTAGTGTGCATCTGGTCTTGTGTGCTGATCACTGTGTGTGTCCAAGTATGCATAGCACGCTTGTGTGAGAGTTTAGGTGCGTGTGTGAGCATCCATGTGTGTCTGAACGTGTGTGTGCGCTGGCAGGCCAAAGCGCCATTGTACAGCGGCGACCACAGGGCCTCCTTCTCCCCCAACCCGCCACAACAAAGAGCAATTAAACGCCGCTGCCTTGCCAGCTGAGGAGCCAACCGCCAGCCACACTTCCACAAACAGGCAGATCTGTTTAAAACCAAAGGGGAGAAGCAATAAAAGCCAACCTACCAAGAGCAACCCCCTCGGATCCCCTTCCGCTGATTCAAACCAGAAGGTGACTGGCTGGCTTCACCCTATCACTCACTATCACCGTTCAGGCCGCATTACCGTCAGATGTGCAGTTGAAATGACCGTGCAGTGGTGTACTACACATGGTTAGTGCATGTCGACTGTACAGGCCAGGGCGTTAAAAATCAACACGATTAGCGACTGAGGAACTTTGATAAGATGTGTCGAAACATAACAAGACTAACGTGATCGCGCTGCATGGCAAAGCTTCATTCAAAACTTTAGTATTCTCTGTATTACAGTGTTCTTCAGGGTTTGTTGTTGTATGTTTCCTTCAATGATAGGCTACTCCACTACAGGATGCGTACATGGAATTGCACTGTGTTTGTTTGACTTGCCAAAGATCCTTTTAAGGATTAAAGCCTTTTCTTCACCACATTAAAACAGTGGAAATGGTAACACATAGCGTACCAGCTCATTTCATTCTCTCATTTTTTGGCGTCAGTCTTTGCCAGGCACCCACTACTGCCTGTATATACTGTCTGTGTTTTGCAGAATGGTACTGTATTTTACTTCAAATACGACATTATTGGAAGTATTCAGATGTTACTGCTAAAAGTAGCGACACACGCAAAAATAAGTCCTGCATTCTAAAATTAACTGAAGTAAAGGTACAGTATTACTTGCAAAATGTAGTGTTAATAAAAAAGTGTTATATTATTACATATTGGATTATTATTACTGATTCTGATTCAATTAAGTTTTATTTATAAAGTGCCATATCATAATAATGTTGGGTATTAATCTATAAGAATGCATCATATAAAAAATCTAAAAATTGCATAAAAAGACAATACTAACAGTAAAGTACAAGTACCTAAAGATTATACTTAGTGTACAGTACATGAGTAAATGTATTTAGTTGTATTCTACTGCTGCTATGTTGCAACTGTACAAACGAATGGCAACAATACAGTTTCACAACGCAAAGCCAAAGTTTTTTCTATTAGTATATAAGTATTATAATGCTTTTGCATAAGATCATTTTTTTCTATAAAGCTCCAAAGTTAAAACAACATATAAATTGAGATGAATCAATAAAAAATGACAATAATTAAATAATACAAACAGACACAAATTGTTGTTGAAATCCTTCTCTGTGGGGCACCTGGTAGTCTTGGCCAGGTTTTCACAAAACTTTGTGACAAAAGTCTGTGGACTATTGTCTTTTTTGTTTTGTTGTTTTACTTCTCTGTGACCCCAGCAGAGGGCAGGAGTGCAGGAACCTGTCATGAAGCAGCTGTGAAGCCTGTCCTGGTCCTGGCCTAGCCCAGCCCACCATAGCCCGGCTCGGCCTGGGTTCAGCGTGGGCCGCATCGCGGTGTCTCTGGTCAGGCAGCCTGGAGCCCTTGGGCGCTGGCAAGGGGTGCGGGCGTCCGGGAGGGGCCCCCTCAAAAGCCATCTACGAGGGGCCACACCCACACGGCCATTACGGTGGAGGCTGTTCTGGGCTTCTCCCGAGGCCGCCCGCCTTCCATTTTTAGAGCAGCAACAGAGTAGACCACATACTGTGGCTTCAGGCAAGTAGGGGGAAGGAAGGGTTTTTTTTCAGTCAAAGCGCCATGAACTTTGGGAGAATTTCTACATTTGCACTCTAGTAGACTCTGAAGATCTTGCTTCCTGATCAAAGTTTTGTCACAACTTTTGTTCGGCAACAGGGCACTTTTCATTCAAGAGGAACGAAACTGCCCGATACCTTTAATCCTTCTGTTTGAGCCGTGTGGTTTGGTTTCTCCCAATCATAAAAGAATAGATTAGCTGAAAGTATTACAGTTAGTTCCAAGATACTGTGAAATATGTGGAGTTTGGGTGATTCAGTCCTGCACAGTCTCTGTGTTTTTCAGGAGAGTGTGTGGGTGAAGCGTTGGGTGGTCTAAAGGAGAGAAGACTTGAGCTTCCTCTTGCACACATATGGTGCGGCTTGGCCTTTTTGTTTTGATTTTAGGGGTTTTAGGTTATAAGTAATAAAGTCCTCTTTAGGTACGGCCTGCTTATTTTACCTACCTATAATGTAATTCTATTTCTGTATTGTATGCCCTGCCCACTCGGAGTCCTTACAGCCTTTTTCCAGCTCCAGCCTGCTGAACATTCACACTCTGCACCTTTTGCATCTATCAAGCACCGGTTTTGGCAGTTTTGAACCCTGCTTTATTCCACAACCCCTTTATTTCAAACCCAGTCTTGACCCCCTCCCCCCCCCCTCTCTTTTTGATCAGTATCACTAGGAACCCCACATCAGTCTCCTCTCCAAAAGAGGAAACACAAGTCAAGAACACTTCACTTCTGTTCCACACAATCACTCAATAGAAGGGGACATCTGATACTCTTGGTCACCCGTCTAGAACACAGAGACGAACGCACTCTTTTGACCCACTTGAAGATATTATCCCTCTCCTGCAGTGCAATATGTCTCTCATAAATAAACAATCGTTCCAATCCTCCAAACCACATCGTTATGGTACTAAACATCAAATAAAAAGCTTTGAACGATCTTCTGTTAGGAGTAAAGGAGCTAGAGAGATGGAGGCTTTGTCTTGTGAGTCGCGGACCACAGAGCTGAAGAGGATCTCATGAGGGAGTAAAAAAGAAATGCTATACAGACAGAAACACTCACAGTTATGGTTGTGCTATAGGCCCTCACAGTGGGATCGTATTTATTAATTAAGTAAAGCCTGTAAAAGTACAGGCAGTGGTGTAAGAATTGTTCAAATCCTCGATTTAAGTAAAAGTACCAGTAAAACAATCTCCATTACAAGTGAAGGTCCCACATTCAAATTCCTACTTTAGAAAAAGTACAGAAGTATTACCAGCAAAATGTACTCAAAGTATCAAAGTAAAAGGATTTGTTACAAAGTGTCTGCCATTACTAATATATCATTGAATATGATATTATTAGATTGTTTTATTTTTTTATTTTATTTATACAGTTAGCTAGATTTGTCCAATGGTTTCCAACCTAGGGGTTGGCCCAGCCCCAATGGGTCACAATAGGTCAGAGAGGTTGTGAGATGATTAATGAATGAGAGTTTGAGAATGAGGTTCTTTTGTCTTTGAGACAAAGTTCTGTGACTAAATCCATCATCAACCATCTGACAAGTTTAGAGGGGAAATGTGTCTTTGATGGACCTGCTAACAACAGAAATCTGAAACGTGACAAAGTGCCACAACTTGTTCTGCTCCCAAGCCCCGATTTAATCTTTAATAAGACATATTATTTTCTAAGCTTATTATATGTTTTGAAATGTAAAATGTTAATCTAAAAAGCAGCCAGTAACTGCATCTGTCAGATAACTGTTTGTGGAGTAAAAAGTACAATATTTGCCTCTGAAATGTAATAAAGTTGAAATACTCAACTATAGTACATAAAACCTGTACAGTGCCTGAATAAATGTGCTTAGTTAGTTTCCAGCACTTCATATAGATTGTTATTCTATTTAAGTATTTAAGTCATATTGATGTTTTTATATGAGAATGTCAGTTGATTGATTGACAATTGTAGCAAACTATTAACTGTTTCTAAGGAAAATGTGATTTCAGAAGGTTTTATAAGCTGAAAAAATTGTCAAAATATAATAATAGACTTGCCTTCGGAAAAGAAAATTCTCCAGGAGTGAGTAGGCTTTACCAAATACCAAAGTAAGATTCTGGTCATTTGAGTAAAATGGGCACATCCAAGAAGGGAGTTCATTAAATGAAGGAGAACGGAAGTTATTTTCAGGGTGCGGGGACCAGAGACGAGAGTGCTGGTGGCACACATGGTGATCACGCGAAGTTGGATTTGCCCGTACAAAATAAAGTAACCCAAAGAAGAAAACCTCAATTTATTCCCTTTAAAAAAACCCTCCCCTCCTTTTGGCAGGGCTCCACCAAGGAGTAATGAGCTCCCACCCAAACCTCAGCACCAGCTGCTGTCAGGGTCTGGGGGCACTGACTAAATATGTATAAACCAGCAAGTGGGGGGGGGGCGGGGGTACCTTGTGGGTTATAGCTTCTTACAATGACAGTGTTCAAAGAAATCAATACGGGTTCATGTGTGATAGCAAAAAGCAGCTAATTGTTCAGAGGGATCACAGGCTTAACTGGTGAGTCAGATGAAACATGTGGAAGCACGTGAACACACACACACTTCTGCCTCACACAGACGAGTTATTGCTGCCCCCCCTTGGACTCAACCACACTTGGCTTAATCAACTAAAATGAGTATTTATGTGCTGGTGTTTTCTTATGTGACTTGGTTTGCACATGAAGCCCACCGTGCTGAATAATTCACATTGGTTACAAACTTTGTACACTTTGTTTTTACTTTTTTAAAACAATAAGAGAAAGTAGTTTTGAAGTGTTTTGGGGAAAATCTGAGGCAATGCTCAAGTCCTTCAGATCAAGTCTCAAGTCACAATTTTAACTGCTTTGCAAGAAGTGTCGTCTAACCACGTGTGACTATTTACTGGAGGCCGTACGTACCAGTGGAGACCCTGTAGGAAATCAAACGTATCAGTGGAAAACATTAGTTTGTTAGTTTTTTGGCCACCACCAACTGAAACCTTGAGGGAAAGTCCAAGTCACGTCACAAGTCTTCAGATGCAAAATGTAAGTCTTTCAGGTCTGAATGCTGACCATAACAAAACATTTTCCTTTCTCCTTTTACTGAGACCAACATTGCACAGTCTAAAGACTTAACAATGAAGTGAGTCTTTAGGGAGTTTTAAGTCAAGTCTAAAGTCCTCATGTTTGTGATTTAAGTCTGAGTTTGAGTGTCATGTATTTCTGCCGTCAAATAAAATATTTTACAGTTTTCTTTTTTTCCATCAAAGAATTAAAGATGTCCCACACATTCACCATCAATTCAGTTTAATAGAAATCCCAGTGCGGCTAGTGTAAGTGTTTTTGTTCTAATATGCAGCACGAGTTGCTTAAGATATTAAGGATCAACCACATGTGCAACCGTGCCACGCTGCATGTATGTTGCTTCCCAGACAACCTGCAGCGTCCAGTGAAAAGCGTAGTACTCTTCAAAGTCCCTTTCATTTCACAAAGTATGTATAAAGAGATATTGAAAGAGACTGTCATTGCACCATCCTGAGCAATTGCATGCACGACGCCTGTTGGGGTCATTAGGTGGCCGCAGGTCTCCTCGACAGACAAGGAGATTACAGGCCAGATGTTGGCTTGTATACAGCAAGAAGGCGGCGGACTGGGATTTGTTTGGGAGTAGATGGACTTCTGTATTTTTAGAGATGATACTTGCATGTAAAACCCTGTATGAAAGACAGCGTATTAGGCATGTTACACAACATTTGTGATTCCAACTTTTACGAATAGTAAAACATTCTTCATAGAGTAAAACAATTAATGTCTTCCGAGTAACATGTGGGACTATTTCTGACATGTGTGGTCACTGAGACATCGCAGCTAGACAGGAAAGAACTAGACTTTGCTGGTGGTGGCGATGTCAGACTGATATTATGTTGCTCTTCAGAAACTATTTTCAAAGTAATAAGCAGCAGGAAACATTTAGCTCATTTTCTATTTGCATTCATATACTGCAGGGAAAGAATTACTTTCTCCTTTTTGCTACATGTGATTACCACCATGTCTGGTGACTGAATATGTTCTGTCCACTGGTTCGAATGCAGCCTGTCGGTGGTTGAATTACTCCAAACCAACAACATGCTCCAAAGTTGAGACAGATCACTCGAGCCGGGCAGGTCATTTTTATTAAAAGCATGTTGTCGCTTTCATGTCTGACTCAAAAAGGCCAAAGTGAATAACATCTGATGCCATAATCAGCAGCATCAACAGCAGCAGCACAAATGAATATGATATTCACTGGTGTGTTGTATAACCCACCACCCTCTCTCTCTCTCTCTCTCTCTCTCTCTCCCCGTCTTTCTGTCTATACGTCTCCCCCTTTCTCTCTTCTCCCCGACTTCTCTCGCTCTCTCATTTTCCGTTGACAAGCTCTTCTGAATCTTTGACCACACAGCCTGGAAAAATAGCACAGAGTCATGCTGCAAGGCAAGTCTATCCCTGACCCTGATTCCCTCTCACCGCATTTCCATCAGCAGCGAAGTAAAACACATCTAATCATTTCAATTTTCCCCCTCCGTCGCAGTATTATTAACATTGTTAATTTTCTGAGGGTTGCAGCCCAGAAGGGAATGTCAAGGGAAATGCATTATGGCGAGATATTCCATTGATCCACCATTATACACACTTACTTGGTTACTGTAATGGCCTAATGATATCAAGAGGCCAATTTAAAACCAATGTAGAAAACAGAAGGCCCTTCACCCCCAAAAGAAAGACACATTGAAAACAAAGATGTCAATGTATAGACATAGCCCAACATCTAAGGAGTCCCACTGCCTTGTTTCATGCTTGTTTGTACTGCTGCTTTCACGTTACCACCAAGACGAATTATCTGGAAAACTTTTCACTACTTCTTCTGCTAGATGAACTTGCTAGTAGTAATGTGTGCAAAAGGAAGCTACTCCAATAGGTACTCTGATATTGAACTTACTTTATAAGTAAAGAATAGTAGTCGAAAAATGAACCAGCATATAAGTATGCTACTTATAAAATTTACTGAGATACGTATTGGAAATGAAGACAACATGATTTTGAAAGTTGGAGTAGATTGTTTTACGTGGAATAATCAGAAATTTAAAATATTAGAAACAATGTCAAGTAATGTCATAGTTGTCCTCAAACAGCATTGTGCAATGGATGTGATTTCAACAGTTACCATTTTTTAAAGACCATAGTTTGAAGATTCTAAGTATGTTTTTCTAATTTATTTTAACAAAAAAATGATGGTTATATTAGTAAATGTCAAAGAGTCAAAGAACAGCTGAACAAAAGTAAGCGTCACAAGGTTTTGGTACCTGACAGTTTTCAGTACCCATTTCAGACACATTTCATTGAGTACTGAAACGGTTAATAAGGTTTGGTGCCCTAGTAAGAGGACTTTATGTAATTAGACATCTCCTACACATGCTTTATCACCTGTCTCCTTATTCCTTTTCACACACTTGAGCATCCTTGGCACACAGGACAAAGAACAAATGTCACTTTCTCTCTCACCATCAAGCTTTTCTTTCCTGTGGTGACGACAGCAAAAGGTGAACTATCCTGAGACAAAGTAGACTCTATCTCAGAGGAACTGGATGTAAGCAAACAAACTGCGCACTCACAGCCATCACTTCAATCAACTTGTTACTGGGCGTGGTTTCATTTTCTGTAGAGCTGAGCAACCAGAAGAATTTATGCCAGCGTGAAACTGCTTAACTAGAAGGTTTGCACGGAAAGGTTGACCACTGGTGAACATTATGGAGACAGTCTTATTGCTTCCTGCTTTTTACCGAAGTGAAAAATTGGTAAAAGCCAAAAAAAAAGGCTAAAACGTCTGCCAGCGACAATCCAAATGCACAAGAAGTTGATGCCAAGACTTTGTAATACATTATAATTTCTATTTCTAAAAGAAATAAGCACATGCCAATGCGCAGAGACAGAAAACTGTGTGTGTTCTTGATGGTTGCGGGAAGAAATTGGAACAGTCTGGTATATGGCAGGTAGCTTACACGACAATAAGGACTACAACAAAGTCACTGTGAGTAATGAAATCAATTAAATGTAATCATATTGTACACGCACAACGACAAAATATATATGTATTACATTTTGGTAGACATACAGAGAAGCTGAATACAAAACAAGACAAATTCAATGTTATCCATTAAGACCACTTACTGACTATCAAACACACTGATAAAGTCAAACACAAAGCACTGGTATATCTGATTACTTCAGCTCTGAGCACTGAGACACCATTCAGACAAGTGAGTTTAAACTGGAGTCTTTACCCAGAATTCTCTGAGGGCATCTGGCTGTGTGGTAAGAAAAAGGTGCAACATGCGAGTTATATATATATATATGTCATCAATTGCCTAGGTGGAACAGAAACAACTAGAATGCATAGAAAAGTACTATGAACGTTGGGGTGAAGGTGAAGGAGAAAACTCTCAAGTGTTAATTCAGCAATCACATGCCACTTGTTGCTTTCAAACGGGCTAATGAGCTAGCAACACTACAAAAAACCTGGAACTACTAATACATCTGATAGCTGTCATATGGACAACAACTACCCATACAAAACATATAATCAGCCCTGGGGAATCAAAATCGCGCCCACCCAACGCCCCAAGGTTCATCAAGCCTGCAGTGCCTACTGTACGTACCCAAAAATCACAACCACACAGAGCAGAAAATAGTAAATAGAGCAGAGAAAGCTTTTTGAAGAGGCTGTTAAGAGCTTAACGCACACTCTAATTATAGATCTCACTTGCTCTCGTTTGAAGAGAACTGTAAATGGGAACACGCCAAAGTTTTGTATTACTACAAGTCTTATAAAAATGAGGAATGAGGCCCATTGCAGACCACACTGCAGCAAAATAGGAGCTTTTTTACCATCCCTCTCATTTCATTTAAAACGTAAAACATAAAGCACTGATGAACTCTAAGAAGAGAAGGAAAAGTTCACTTAAAGACTTACACCAGTAACACGCCATGTGTCAAATGAGAGGGGAAGGAAATGCCTAAGAAAGTGTGAAAAGGTTGCCACGTATCACATGTATCAGTGAGGATTTTGGCATTAGATTTGTAGGAGACATTATTGCTTGTATAATATCATGTAAATAAATAGATAGATGGATAGCAGGTGTTGTTATAGTTTTTGCCCTGACGCTTTGCCCTCAGTTTGAGGTGAGGTTTGTAGGTTTGTATGACTGCGAGAACAGTCCTGTAGGAGCGTAAACTATTGCATGTAGCAGCCTTTGTTCTTCTACTCACACCCCTTCTGGAATAAGAAAATAAAGGGATGAAGGTCAGTTGGAGAGCAGACTGCCAAATATAGCCGCTGTGTTCATGTGAGGGCCAGACTCTCCAAGACGACAAGCCCTGCTCTGACCATGCCCTGTAATTGAGGAGAAAATAAGGACAGAAATTATATGTTTATTTTTGACAACAATTTTTATCTTCTGTGCTCTCCTTCAGAAAACGAGACGCCCACAAAAAGGCGCTGAGAATCTCTCTTAGTTGAGACTGAAAGTTGAGTTTTTGTCTTTTTTAACCAATAGATGAAATTCTAAAATGAACATGTTTTTTACCTGATAAACCTGCCAGAAACCTATATATATATATATATATATATATATATATATATATATTAATGTAACTTACACATGCTTGTTTGTTTCTACTGTGATGTGTATGAATATTTGATATATGAAAATGTAACATTTTATAATAAAAATGTGTCAGCCAATAAAAAAAGAGTAACACTTTGTCATACTGCACTGTTTAACGGAACCAATTTGTATTTAAGAAAATTATATATTTTTATAGTCATGCAGCAGTTTGGGGACAAAACTTTAAATTGGTCAGTCAGCTAAATGAGGCCAAAACACATTTTCATATTTTCCACTTAAAGATTTTTGTCCCAGACTCGAATATCCTCAATGACAGAAGGTAATTTGGGGGATTTTTGAAATACCACTTTGGCAAGACTTTATGATTTAACATTTTCAAACATTCTGTCAGCTTTCCTCTTTCATTCCTTCCTCTCTTTTTTTTTTTTTTTTTAATCAAACGTCTTACTTGAGAAAACAATTTTTTTCTGGCGTGCGGGGCTCGCACACACACACACAAACACACGCGCGCGCGCGCGAGCGGACCTCCTGCTCGTGAACTCTCCCTTTGAATTCATTTAATTTGATGTGATAATCTCTTCTTTATTTTATTTAATGACTCGATCCTTTTCCTTCTCCGCTTGTCTCTGTAGTTCACTCTCTTTAACCATCGCAGTTAATGTCTAAAAAGGCAGTTAACTGCATTTAAGAATATTGGAAACAGAGAGAGGGTTGAAACCAGAATAATAAAATCTCGGATGGAAACCACAGACTCGGTCAGCCTCATTTTTTTTTTTTGTGTGATTTATGTTGCGCAGGCCGAGGCTACGTGTTCTTTTGTTGTTTTTCCTCTCTTGGTGGAAAAGCAAGCTTGAGTCGGGTTTTCACTTCGTATTTACAGCAGTGTGTCTAATGGGCACGAATACACTTCACATCACACATTATCTTTATGGAGAAATCCGGCGAGATAGTCTTAATTCTCTGAGACGGTGTGCAACTGTGGCCCTTTCCCTCAGACTCTACTGGACTAATCCCAGTGGAAAAAAAAGAATAATAATGCAAGTGAAATTGAAATAATGTCCACACGGTGATTGATGAGCAACCCATTCATGCATTTATCTTGAAAAATGATTCGACGCTCTCCGTTCGGGGAGGTGGGATGTCCTCTTTCCGTCCACCAATCTCCGTCCGTTCTCCCCCATCTCTCGGTTTTTTATTGCCTCTTAGCGAGTCTTCAAAGAGTCCATAGCCTGTAATTAGAGGGGGGGGGGGGCGGGCTCCTCGTGCCTCAAAACACTTCCCCGCGTTAGTTACTGCCCAACTTCTTCCAAACTGTCCCGGGACTCAGAGCTACGCTTCTCCCGCTCCCCTCAGCTTCCTTAGGATTTAGTTTCTCAGGGATGGCCGCATCTATTCTGGAGGTAGGGAATGTAATTGTAAGTAGATTTTTCTTCTTCTCTTTTGTTTTCTTCCATATGATTTTTATTTATTTATTTATTTTTGTGAATGCTTGTGAAAAGTTTATATTGAAGTCATGCAGTTGTAAGTGAGTAAACCCAGAACAGTTTGGTTTAAAGGTATTGTATTTTTAAGAATAATATATGACAGAATGAATATAAATCTGTGACTTAACAGGATGAAGAAAATCACAATGTGCATTAATGAGGAAAGCTCTTAATGGTGAGCTGCTGACAAGAGTTTGGCTCAGCACCATCAAAATCTACTACTCACAGCTCAACCTCGGGTTCATCATAAGCCTACAGGATTTACATTTCCTTAAGGAGAGAATTATAATCTGACAGCAAGTTATCGCACACGACCATGACAAGCTGTACAGCTGTCAGTGGACGGAGCAGGGAAATTAGGACGACAGCAGGCACTGTGGGAGACCTTAAAGTCTGTGATGAAACATTATTAACCTGAAGACTTGGCTGACCCCGGGGGCTTGCTGGAAGAGAAGGAGATAACCACTAATCACCTCTGAATGGGGAGTCAGTCTGAATGGAGGAGGCATGGTCACGTGTCTTAAAGTTATGATCATATTTGAGCCAAAGTTATAGGCTACAGGATTTAAAAGATCTGAAGTGCAGAAAAAGACAAGTTCACAACATATTTATTCCCCATAGGATTATCACAAACAACACCACAGCGGGTAAAGAACACTAACATCAGTAAACTCACCATTACGTACATATGTTGCAGAAACACTGTAAAGTTCTATATAAATATTATAGGAACATAATAGTGATTTTTCTTTAGTTATATCCACATGTTCCGTGTGCGGTCGCAGTAGAAAGAAAGACCTCTGATATGTTGTTCTATGGTGTTAGTTACCTGCCGCATGGAAAGGGGAAATACTAGAAAAGCGTTCCATAAATGATGTATTTACGTAAAGTGAAACTTGGTTTCTAAAAGGGCAAATGGAGATTCTGAATGTTTACATGAAATGACGTGCATACAAATCTGTAAGAAAGGTAAACGGAACAATGGTGAGACCGTTGTGACGCAATGTACCATCAGCTTGTCTTACATCTTCGGTGCCACGGTGACCGTTAGAGGAAGTAAAAAAAAAAAAAACATGTCTGACAAGATATCTGTGCCTGCTGTAAGTGAGATACAGTTACAAGTAATAGTACAGCGCCTACACATTCTTACACGATGTATGTTTCTGTAGGAGACTGTGAAGACAAGACTTTACAGCAAAAGTGAGTGCAACATTCAGAATAGCTTGTAGATAGTGGTTTAAGTGAAACCTCGTTTGCTGAGCAGAGCAGGACCTACACGAGCATGAACATTCACTGCTTGAAATTGTCCTGACCACTCTGAAAACCGAGAGAGCAGGAAAAGCCAGCGGTGGCAGTCCGACATACGTTTTTTATTAGAGTTGACACTGACAGAAGCAGCAGCAGCAGCAGCAAGCAGCCATTTCCTGCAGACAGACAGTCTCATTTTCTCCCTTGTCTCCTCCTCCCCAGGAAGACGCACGCTATGGCTCCAGTCCTCTGGCTATGTTAACTGCTACCTGTAACAAGTTTGGCAGCACAAGCCCCATCAGGGATTCAGCTACACCCGGTAAGACCGGCAGCACCACTCCAATAAAGAAGTCCTACAACATGACCTCTGACCTTCAGACAGCTAAGAACGGGCGGACCGCAGACGGCAGTGGCCTGGCGGACTCCTACACTGGCTCCTTCACCACAGCTGTAGGAGGAGGCGGCGGGCTGCTTACCCCCACTGGAAGCCCCCCTCCTTCAGCCGGAGGCTACACTTCAGAATATAACCCTTTCTCCCACTCCTTCCAAACTTCCGTCTCCCAGGATCCGTCTCTTTTAGTATCCAAGGCCCACGCTACGGCTGACTGCCTCACCAGTGTCTATACCTCCCTGGACATGACGCACCCCTATGGCTCCTGGTATAAAGCCGGTATCCACCCTGGCATTACTGCTGCTCCAGCGAATGCCACGTCCTCCTGGTGGGATGTCCACCCCAACTCCAACTGGCTGTCCGCAACCCAGCCCCAGGCGGACGGAGGTCTCCAGGCCTCCCTGCAGCCTGTAGCACCCCAGGCCTCCCTCAGCCCACAGCTGCCCAGTTACAGCACCGACTTTACATCACTCAACCCAGCTCCTTACCCTTCTGTGGGACTGGGCTCCTCCTCACACCTCCTCCAGCCCTCCCAGCACATGCTGCCCCAGGACATGTACAAGCCCAAGCCTGTGCAAAGTGCCGGGCTGATTGAGAGTCCCATGGGCCTGAAGCCTGCTAGGGGATCAGGAGGCTACAGTGGAGGGGGTGCGCCCACCAGGTCCTCATGCGACTGCCCCAACTGCCAGGAGCTGGAGAGGCTGGGGGCCTCGGCTGCGTCCCTGAGGAAGAAGCCGGTCCACAGCTGCCACATCCCAGGCTGCGGGAAGGTCTACGGCAAGGCCTCCCACCTCAAAGCCCACCTGCGCTGGCACACTGGCGAGCGGCCCTTTGTTTGCAACTGGCTGTTCTGCGGGAAGCGCTTCACCCGCTCGGATGAACTGGAGAGGCACGTGCGCACCCACACGCGGGAGAAGAAGTTCACCTGTCTACTGTGCAACAAGCGTTTCACGCGCAGCGACCACCTCTCGAAGCACCAGAAGACCCATGCGGATTCTGCGATGCAGGGGAAAGCTGGAGCTGTGGAGGGAGACACAGATCCTCGGATTGAAGAGACCACAGAGCTCAACGCCAGCGCTGTACCCACCAATCCTGTCACTGACCAAATCACCAACGGAGATGAGAAGACTAACACAGCTAATGGAGTGGAGAACAGCAGTGGACTGTTGGAGATCTAACTTCATTAAGTCTTCTATCTAGTGCTATTTTGAGACGTGGTGGGTTTGTTTTTTTATGGTGACAAATTCACCTTTTACATAAAAAAAAGACATTGTTTTGTTTCAAGACATTCAAAGGATATCACACCATGTTTGAAAAGACTTGATATGATAAGTGACTGAGCATGTTGCAGGTAGCAATCACTTCATGTTCTCTGGACCACACACACACACGCACACACACAGACACGCAAGTATGAGCACGCCTGCAAACCAATGCACAAATGTATGCAGAGCGACCAAGCAAGGACGTATACATGAACATGTTCATGTGCACATAAACATGCATAGAAATAACTGAGCAGATGTGCAAGCTTATATAATGCATCTATGCATGTCATGCACACACACACACACACACACACACACACACACACACACACATACAAGTAAACACGCTCATGCACACATTTTGTAGCCTATAGACATTTTCTGCCTTTCAAATGAGACAAACCACTGGGGAAATTTAATCTACAAAAGCAGAAGGAAAAGAGCTCTGAACCCGCAAAAGGAAAGTAGTTTTAGGAGGAGACTTATGGTTAGGAACGATGAAGTTGATGGAGCATTGCATGCCTAAAGAAAAATCTGATTTACAGCTGTACTTTGATACTTATTCATTATTCTTGAAACAATCAATGGACAGTCTTACTTACTGCTTCATATTGCCAAAGAAATTTTGATGTTAAAGGTTTTGCATTTCACTGTTTGCTTCTTACTATGTCTAATTTAATTTCATATTTACATAATCTAATTTATGTCTTAAATTATACACATGGAAGATTATCTTGCACCCTGCAGGAAATATAATGCCTGAAATAATGCAAGATGGTTGAAGTTGGCCAAAAAATAAAATAAAATGCATTAAATTAAGATTTTTTTCCTTATTTATTAGTTATAACATGGAGTTTGGGGCTATAATGTTAAAGATTTATTTATAGATCTTGTTAGATGTGCGTGTAAACTATTTCTATATAATCTTTTTCATTGTGAAGTCTTCCACACCTGACAAAGTAATGATTAATAAGTGCTTCTCCTTGTTTGTACATACTATATATTTACAACAGTATATAGATATTGTTAGGTGTGCTATTTTTGTACTTTTTTTATGTATTTTCTATATTTAGTTTAGCTTTCCTTAAAGAGAAATCTCTATGTTGCATCAGTTAAAAGGAACCTAAACATTAGAGCTTCATTTGTTGTTACTCATGGTAGAATTGAACTACCACTGTTTTCTGATTTCTTGTGAAATGAGTGTATAAGAGACTGTAAATAGTGATAAAGCATTAAACCTCGTAAAGGTGAACATGTTGTAAAAGTCATGGCGTTGGATCATGACAATTTTGGTGCTTTTAAACGTAAAGAAATTTCAAATGCATTGTTCTGCGCTGGTGTTGTTTGTATGCAACGGTGTTTTAAAATACAAAAAAACCCACTTCTCCTCACTCACTGTCGTTCTTTTCATATCTTCCTCTATTTCCACCTCACCATGGCCAACCAAATACTTTCATTATCTTTTGCAGCACAAACAAAGCCGTCCACTGAAGTGAAGTCTTAACTCCACACAATGACCCCCTTTCAGAGAGCCACTGTAGTTACACTCAAGACAATTACTCCACTCTCCAGCTTGAGAGGGGTAATTACTGAGAGCGATGCTCCAGCAGAGTCAGTAGAGAGGAGGAGAGGGGATTAGGACAGGGGAGCTGTGGTTGTATTGTTTATTGAGGGAGGCGGTCGAACAAAGGACCCCAATTAAGGCAGGGCACAGGACGAAAACATCCAAAAGCTGGGCTGACCATCGAGTATACTTTACTGTCAAATATCTCTAGTTTGAGACCATGCTGCTAGATGGCATTTTCCTGCGTTCGTGCAAGAGTTAAAGTCACGACAAGTGGCACTTGAGTGTTTTTCTGTCCGGTTTTCTGTCAGGTCATTCAGGCTATACTGCAGACTAATAAAAATACTTGAGGTGGGTGGACTCTGCATTAAAAGAGAGAGAGAGCCTCGGGAAAGACTTAAATGAAGCCTGCAACAGATGTGTTGTGTAGTATAATTCCGCCAGACAAAGAATTATTCAAAGAGTGGGAATCCTTAGAACATGTTAATGACCATAATGTTGGTAACAGGTGACGGTTAAAAAACAATTTAAGAAATCATCTTTCTAAACTACACAATTTTAAGAAAAACTCAAAGGGTTAACAACATTGTTTTTATATTAAAGTAAAGAGTTTCATCACATAGGTGGAGCCCTGCAGCTGGAACCCCCCTGAAGCTACTGACTCTCCTGTTGTAACATTTACACTTCCCAGGCTGCATGGTTCCAATTTAGGGCTTCTAATGAGCTGTAGTTGAGGTCAATTTATATAAAATGTCCCGGGGCCGACTCTGTCATCAGGGGCCGACATGTTTATGGTGGTCTGAAGTGGGCGCACGGTCGAGTCCACAACATAAAAGGCAAACAGGGGGAATGGGGTAAGGGTAGGGTGTGTCAGGCCGGCGGGTGAGGCTGGGGGTGGGGGGGTTAAAAAGATGGTCAGTGGCTTTTAAAACCTCTGCTGCTACTTGTATTTTCTGCCTTTTTAAAATACACTCCCTCGGCAGCGGTGGTGGCATACTGTAGCCTTAACTTTATTTTTACTTCTTTTATTTAGAAAGCCAGGAAACATTAAGTGTTGCTTCAAATAAGGCCATAAAAAGGAAAAATGTACATGGAGTGACACGCGGGCAAAAAGAAGAAGCTGGACAGTCTGTCCCATATGGTTTGCACACTCGTGCCCCTGTACTCCATTTACAGAATCAAATCACTGCAGGCTTGTTAGGAATAAAAAGGTTATTCCAGTGGATCCCAGACACACCTGTTAGAGCAATCACACAGCCCATTTCTCACCCAACCAACACGAAGAAGCAATTTTAAAACACTCACTCAAGCAGTGTTTAGTTTAGCCATAAGACTTGATGAGTTACATAAACTTCTGCTTAATGAATTGCTCCTGCAGGGAGTTTCCGCATTCTGACATTCCGTCTCATTTACTCACCACGATGTGTTGAACAAAATGCTAATGAATCTCCTTTTCCTGTTATTATCTGCTCCTAACTGAATAGCAACGTAAAACAATGGACTGTGCTCCGACATGGCCACAGGCACTAAACCCTAATGATGAGTGCGGGGCGGGCAGGGGGGGTTGGGGGTTTGTGGGAGGCATAAAGCAGGACAAAAGCACAGGTGTCTGCAGGTGTGACTGGGTTTCTGTGGCAGAGCGGGGGGAGAAAGGGAAAAGAATGTCAGCATGCCCAGAGGCTCAGCAGTCAGGCCATAAGGAAAAACAAGATAAGGCTTTTTGGTAAAGGGGAAAGGTAAACTGACCTGAGTGAACCATAACATGACCTGGAGAGAAGAAGAGGTCACTCAGGCTCCATAAAGCAGGGGTGGAAGAGGAAACATTAAGAGATAAGAGAGGACAAGAGGTAAAAAGGTCGTGCTATCTTGCAGATTAAGTCTGTGCTTATCATTTTTAGCCATTTGTCAGGAATGAAAACAGCACTGCAAGTTACAAAGCAGCACGACAGACGTGTCTCTGTGATTAAGTTCTTTTCTTCGTTTATGCCGTAAACTCATACACATTGTGGCAAAACGCCTTTGAGTCCTCCCGATGCAACAGTCTTGTATTTTACAGCACTCCTTTCAATCTCTCCTCACTGAGTCATTATCACGTCGGTGATGACTGACAAAGCAAACAGCACCCTGTGTGCCCTGCATCATCAAACTTGGAAGTGCTTTTCATATTTCCAACTCAAACCGTACAACGTGCACAGCCTCTTCTAGCCTGGAACTGCCTTTAAAGTTTAAAGGGAGTCCTCCCTCACTGCCCAATGCACCAAATGTGGCACTAAATTAAGCCATTTTCTTTATAGGGACTGTGGGAGGGTTGTGGGTGACTCTGTGCCCCTTTAAAAAGATAATACGCTTCCCATTTAATGGCCTCCGGATGACAAATTGCTTCCAGGGAAGAATTAAGTTAAGAAAATTGCATGTGTGACACGTAAAGACATGTCCACTCTACTTAACATGTTTAACATCCGTAATTCAATTATACGCAGCAGTAGATTTTTTTTTTTTGAATGACCACATTTTCCCATAAGGCATGAATAAAGTACATGCTTTGGCACTTTATCAGTAATCACAAGTATTTCTCATCATGTAACATGAATGTATATTTACAGATCACAAGAAATTATTATTTTTACAAACAGATTTCAGATTTAAGGTCACTTAAGGGGACTATAGTGAGAGCACATACATATAGTAAAGCTGGTTTACTTCATTTTGGCCACAGTGCAGTTTTTTTTCATTATAGGCAAGAGGAATAGTCCTATATCTCCTGGAGATGGTTGGAAAAACATTTGGCCAATTTTAACCTAATACCCTTACAAATATCTAGAGCGCCCATAAACTGTTCTTTCCTTCTGAAAATGCTTACTATCTTGATGGTATTCTGACTGACATACAGCCCAAACCATTCCTGTTTGCTTTTTTTTTTTAAGTTCAAGCCACTAAATACTTCCTTGGAACATTTTAAGTGAAGGGATTTGAGAGAGACAGTGCAGAAAAGGGGTGGCGGATACGTAAAAACACAAAATCCTCAGGAGAGAAGGTAGAGACAACACAATCAGAAAGACCTGCCACTAAAAGTACAAGCGGGAAGTGAGAAAAGAGAAAGCGGCCAAATAGCAAATTAATCTGGATTTGGATCAACTGAATGAGGAAACTGAAGAAGGAAAAAGAGTCAGGAGAGGAGAGGGGAGGAGGGAGAAGAGAGAGAGACAGTAAGACAGACACACAGAGAGAGAGAGAGAGTCAAAATGCAGAAAAAGAACTGAGTGATTTGGGTTGGAAGCGGGAGCAGGGAGCCAGGGTTGGCAGGGTTTTGGTGGAGGAGTGTGGTGGTTCAGAAGTCCTCCAGCGCGAGGCGCCAGTGTGTCCGGCGGGGGCCCTGACCATGAGCTGCCTCACCCCCCGAGAGCCACGGCCACAAACCCCCTCTCCCCCTTCACCACCAGCACCGCCACCCATCCAACCCAAAACCCACTGGCAGGCAGCGCTTCACTGAAGCTGCTGCTGCTCCTGCTGCATGTTTATTTAATATTCTGAAGAAATTGAAATATCTTTGTGGGTTAACACACATACATACACAATTACATATCACTCACCCGCACGCACACGCATACATTCACGCACGCATACGTTCACACACATCGCCACCACAATATATAAATAAATAAAGTAGAGCAATAACGCTCTCTTGATCCGAGGCCAAGAATAGAGTCGGAGAAAATCTTTTTCAAATGGTGTTTTCAGAAGCGCAGAGGGAGGAGTGTGAATGTCTGACACTGCATGTTGCCTGTGCAGGCGGCATGTCTCCGACTGACTCCCACAGAGGAGAGAGAGCCTCACCAAAGTGGTTGACAGAAAAGAAATAGTTCCCATGTGACAGGAACAGAGTACGTTTGAAAAATAAATAAGGCTAAATATTTCAATTTGCTGTTAGATTTAAATGTGGGTTCCATCAGACATGGATTGTATATAAAAAAAAATTTTTTTAAAAGCATTTCACATGTTAAGCAATTTAGCAGATCTGAGTGTGTGGTCTGTGAATGAGAACATGTATATGAGGTGTTTGTGAAGTGTTAAATGAATGAATGTGCATGCCAGCCTTTTTCTGCGTGTGTGTGTGTGTGTGCGTGTATTCATGCACACACGCACACACATCCGTAATGAGTCTCTGATCATTACAAAGCAATTCCTTCAGACAGAAATCCCTTAAACAGCCTCGGTTTTTTGGGCTTCATGCTATCCCCCTTCTGTCTCCTCTCTCCTCAACAGCCACCAACCACTGCTGCTGCCAAAAATAACACAGGAGCGCCACTCGAACCCGCGCCTCACCACAGCACAGCTTGGCCGCAAGAGAGGGATCAAAACACACACAAAAAAGGAAACACATCATTGTGGAAGGAGGGAAAAAGAGCATTCGTACAGCTCCATGCTTGAAGATATCTACTGATGATTTTGGCAACCAAAGAACCACACATACTAATGCACCAGGCCAAGACGGGGAAAAGGAAAGTGTGTTTGTGTCTATGTGTGCAGCATACATTTTGGATGTACTGTAACTGCAAAGATGGTACTCATTTCTGATCTCATTCAGTCAGTGATTTAACCACAAGCTCATTAAAAGCACTTCCATTATCACGTTATAGGTCAATAAATTAGGGCTTTCAACTGACAAATGAAGGCCCAGCGAACAAAGCAAATTAACACTCAAAGTAAGAATAATGAGTAAGAGGGGTGTAGTTTTGGTCACAGATAAATCATGGTGCTTTGATTGTAGGTTTGGGAGTTCAAATGGGAGACAACTTTACTCATTGTCATGGCCAGTTCACTTTGTGTTGCACTTGGCAAAATGTGCTTATCCACACTGACAAACTAATGCCAGTGAATGAAGCCTATTTCAGCGATGGCCAGCAGGGGTTTACGAGCAAACCATCGTGGCATTAATTGTCGAGCCACAGCAGAAATAAAGGAAATGATGGAAAGGTGGAAAATGTACTGAAATATTTTATGGAAGTGCTGCTACATTAGTTGGGCAGGAGGTTCTGAACTTGTGGGTCCAAAGGATTTTAAGGCTCTGCAGAGCACGACTCCTCTGGGTATGCGAGGCAAAGGGGTCCAAACTAAGCAAAGAAACTTCACCAAAATTAGAGTTGTTGGTCTGTAGTTTATATTTTTATAACTTTATTTATGATTCACTGTCCAACATATGAGCCTGAAAGAAGGAAACTGATACCGAACCTTAAAGAAATAAAGTAAACATTTGATTTATGGAATATTTACAAAGAAACTCTAGGGAAAAGTGTAGAAGAACTTTCTTTTTGTCTTGTGTTTTTCTAACTAGATGTAGATTTAGATCAAGATCCCCACGCCATACCAGTTGATGGCGGTAATGCACCACCACCGGTTTGCCAACCGCCATACAACCTCAAGAAGAAGAACCCAAGGCCCCAAAGTACCAATAAAGCCCCGACAGAGAGGCTTGTAAGACGGGCAGATCAGTGACTGACTGTCGCTCTCTTCTGGTTCCTATGGTCATAGCAAGTTACAGCACAGAGAGCCAGAATGCAAAGTTGTCAAGCAAACAAATGCTCTCTTAATAATTACACGCAGAACAAAACGAGGCAGAAACAACTAACATTTACTCAGGTACAGTTGGCACTGCCGCTTCACTTGAGTAGCCTACTTACATTTTCTGGTACTTTTTCCTGATTTAAGATTTTTAAGCTAGCTGGCTGGCTAGTTAGCTGCAAAAAGCATTCGTTAAGTGCGTTTCCTGTGTCTTTAATGCAGCAGTACCTGCGCTAACGTTAATAATGTTGAAATTTAACATAGACCTTTTCCTTTTGGTACTCTATTTACGTTAAATGAGTTCATTCAATTGTACTAGCTAGGTAAGTGCATTCTAACTTCATTTATTTCTACTTTTTGCATACTTTTTAATAGACGACTTCTACTTTACTATGCAAATTAAGTATTTTTCATTGTGACAGTACGTTTTCCATCACTGCAAAGTTTCCAGTCTGTTTAAAGTACGATGCACCTGTATTTATTGTGATGAAGCAATCGTCCATGATGTTGCTGCACATAAGAACCTAAATATTTGTGCCTTTTGCCTCGCACACTGTCTATACCGTGTTACGAGAAACTCACCGCGTCGGTGTTTTCCGGTGTTCAAAACAAACCAACCCGAAGCGTGTACGGACCAATGAGAATTCGAGTTTCGCGGGAATCTGTCACACGTCATATTTGTGCTCCGAAAGGATTTCTGTACATCTGTCGGGGCGAAAGGGGGCTTCGTCTGCTCTTCACATGTCGTTGCTTAATTATCTGTCTGGGAAAATACCGGCAAATGAAATCAAGTGTTTGGTGGGGGGATTAATCATCCGAAACCGATCGGCTCTGTCTGCGTGAAATAGGGAATGAACGACGAGACAGCATCGGACAGCTGGAAGAGAAACTCCGGGTGCTCCAGGTGAAAGCTGCACCGAAGCTAAGCTAGCATAGCACAGTGGCTAGCGGCGGGACAGTCCGATAATGGCATCCTTTTATTAGTATTTATGATTGTCTGCCACAACAAAGCCACTGGTTTTTATTCTGGCTGACACGCCGACATTTCGTTGGTCTAAACTTGACTCATAGCTTCAGAATAAAGTGCCAGATGTGTGACGAAAAGACATACAGTTGTCAACCTTAATTTACTCTCATTAATTAAACTTCCATCTAGACAGGTATGACCCATTTTGGTTCCGCGTGTTATGAACTGTGTGCTTAATAATTGGCTGGTAGGACCTGTAGACCTGTACATGATTTTTGGGCATATTTAAAATAAACTTTATTGATATGACACTTTATAACACTGTAATTTGTGTTCACAGCCCCATATAGAAAACAAACACAAACTTTAAGGAGTAAGCTGTTTTGATTATAGTTTATGGTGTACACCTAGTTCAAATTTATGCAGAGAAGTATTTTGGTTGTTTATCCCACCCTCATTGATATAAATGTGGTGGACAAAATAATCGAAACACCTGTCAGTGTTACACAATCACCACTTCTCTAGAACAGTTTCAACAAAAACTGAACATTATAACCTCCTTGAAGGGAGGACTTATTACAGGACTGTTGTATTACACTGCATTCTGACTGTATGTGCTGCTATGCAGGTCTGATTTACTCTACTAAATCTACTTGTAACATTGTATCCTCCGGTCTGGCATTTTTAGGTGTTTCCTTTTTTGAAAAAGGATTGTTTTACATATTGTTCTCACATGCTTTAGTTTTCTGTATAAATGAAATAATCCTATTTGACAAATTATAATTGTGAGTTCATCTTAAATCTGTCCTCATGCTATGTAGTCATGCTGATAGTTTTTGATTTTATTTGCTTAAGTGTTAGTTATCCACTGCTGAGATTTCTCTTGGTACAAAGGAGGTAAAGGGAAGGGTTTATGGTTACTTTAACATTGAGTTTTATAGATTTGAGTAAGCTTTTTTCAAAGTTTTTCATTAATGCCATTTCAAATGTTATTGTTGTGGTGACTTGGATTGCACAAAACATTTAGTTATTTAGGTGAAACGATCGTTTAATTAGACTAGCGTCAGTTCACAGCAGTAATGGTAGCATTCAATAGAATAGATCTGTAAATAGTTTCTTCAAATGTTTGAATTACATAATCTTTTAAAGCCCCTTATAAATGAATCAACAGTTGCATAAAAGTCCTTCTCATGCTGGGTTTTCCTTTTGTTTAGTATTGAGCAAATGCTGGCTGTGAATCCCGGAAAGACGCCCATCAGTCTGCTGCAGGAGTATGGAACGCGGATAGGTAAGACCCCAGTGTACGACCTGCTGAAGGCCGAGGGACAGGCCCATCAGCCCAACTTCACGTTCCGCGTCTCCGTCGGAGAGATCAGCTGCACCGGCCAAGGGCCCAGCAAGAAGGCAGCCAAGCACAAAGCAGCCGAGGCTGCTCTGAAGATGCTCAAGGGAGGCCTTGGAGGTCCCGCTGGAGTTGGTGTTGGAGTAGACGGGTTTATTGGGGTTGACGTGTCTACTGATGGAGACAGGTCCGTTTCCTATTTAGTTTTTTCATTTCTTTACACTGGCTCTGAAGTTAAAATGATACATGGGCAGCCACTTGCAGAACCAACATCAGCTGACGTCAGCCAATATAACATCTCAGTATGCTCCAGATATCTAATGTCTTGTCAAAGCATTGAACAAATGTGTCCTAGAGGTCTGCGTGGTTTCATGACTTCCTCTTCTGTTTGTTTTATCTCGTCTTCCGTCTAGCTCTCAGTCAGAGATGAAGACCTCAGGAAGTTCTCAGCAGTCTGAATGTAACCCCGTAGGAGCACTGCAGGTGAATAAACAAAGAGAACTACTGTAGTTTCAGGTTTTATTTTGCTACTTGGCTGTCTACTAATATGCTTTCATTGCTTAGTCCGTCCCTCCCAGTTTTGCAATATTAACATTATGTGCATTATTTATAATCGCATGCCTTGTTGTTTTTCTAAGTATTCACCTCTGTACTTCTCTGGCAGGAGTTGGTGGTGCAGAAAGGATGGCGTTTGCCCGAGTACACAGTGACCCAGGAGTCTGGTCCAGCGCACCGCAAAGAGTTCACCATGACCTGCAGAGTCGAGAGATTTGTCGAAATCGGTAAAATGCATAATGTTTTATTCTTTGAGATAGTGCTGTGTGTATATACAGGTTTTGTCTCTGGCATAACATAAAACAATAACGTAAAAAAAAAATTCATGTTATTTATGAAAAAACATGTTTTTACATGCTGCATGTACACTGTTCTTATAAATACAAGTTTGTCTGTGATTAAGTATTTAAGCACAAATGCTGATAGAAAACAGGGTCTAGATTAAAAGATAGCTTTTCTGGTTGCTTATGCTTATCAAAGTCTTACTGAATAAATCATCATCATCTTTGGTCATTATTTTTGCAACATTACTCAACATTACTCAGTCTCCTTTTCCTGTCCAGGTAGTGGAACTTCCAAGAAGCTGGCCAAGAGAAACGCAGCAGCTAAGATGTTATCGCGTATACACGATGTCCCGGTGGACCTGAGGACGAGCAACGACGCTGACACAGAAGAAGACACGTTCACCATGGTGAGAAACAAACAGAAATACACTTTTCTCCGTGCACCAGTTTACAAAGCTTATGAAGATCCCGCATGTTAAATTATATGTTTAATAATGTCTGTCATTTCCACTTGTTAGTCCTTCAAAAGCTTTGCAAAATACCACAAGCTATGCCCCCCCCCCCCTCCCACTACCCCATTTTCTTAATAGTGTTTGTTAACTTTTATGAACGTCATCTCCCCTGCACTCACAGCACATGGGGAACAGAGCTGAGTCGGGCAAAAGTAAAGGCTTTAGCTGCACGTGGGACTCTCTGCGTAACTCTGCCGGAGAGAAGATCCTCCAGCTCCGCAGCCACCCTCTGAGCATGCCCTCCAACTCCAACTTCTGCTCTTTGCTGAACGACCTGTCGGTGGAGCAGCGCTTTGACGTCAGCTACCTGGATCTAGGTGAGTTCACAAACTTTAGAACGAATGACAGTTACAATCCCTTCTGCCGAGCACCACACTGTGATCACAGTGGAAGCTTTAAAGGAGTTTAGCATTGAGAGCTGCATATTAATTAAGAGCATGTAAGTATAATGAATGAGTTGAGCTTACACATACATGCATAAGATAAATACTCATTAGGGTACAGCTTTTTGTTTGGTGTGGAAGCTCCTTACTGCTGTCACATCTGGTTTGCACGATGTGCACAAACTAAGACTGTCACAGCATCGTGGGAGCAGTTTGATGACAACAAACCACAAAACAAATGGCTTGCATGCTGTGTGGTGACTATTGCTGTAATCCTATATAAAGGAAGTAGCTCGCAGCTGCTTGTTGTCAGTGTTGTGCAGGCTAACTGTGGACAGCACTTCACAGTAGGGGTGAACAATGAATCAAAATATTATCCTGCTAAAATCATGACTCATGTACTGTGCTTTTTTGTGCTGGATTTGATGGTAATAGATTCAGAGAGTTGCTTGTTTTCTCTCTTTTGTAGTAGAATCAGAATCTGCTTCAGTGGTCAACAATGTGTACATGTACAAGGAATTTGACTCCGGTTTTGCGTTACTCTCAATGTTACTCACAGCTCTCAAATCAAATAAGTGTATTCATTTCTTTGAAAATAATATATATTAAATGTTGCTGCTTAGCTGGTATCTGGGTAACATTATGCATCTAAATGTAGTCACTGACACATTTATGATAAGAGAGAGAATGAAAAAGGGTCGTAACTGTCAAGTATCTCATCATTATAATGGAGAGATCTGCCAGTGAAATCCCTCTGAACTATACCGTAGACACTTCACCGTCTACATCGAGATGGTGGAAATATCTGTTTTATACTCAAAATCTTGCTGAATCCTGCTTTTGAAGAAAATGGCAAACAAAACAAAATCATTGTTAAAAATACGCTTTTAACATTGTGGTTCTTTCTTGTTTCAGAGGAGCGCAGTCTGAGCGGCCTGTGCCAGTGTCTAGTGGAGCTGTCAACACAGCCAATCACGGTGTGCCACGGATTTGCCCCGAGCATAGATGCTGCTCGAGCCAATGCAGCCCACAATGCACTGCAGTACCTCAAAATCATGGCTGGAGGCAAGTGACGTCAACTTCCTCCTCATAGACTCGAACTCGCCATTCAACAGTGCCAGGAGGAATTTCCACATTGGACGAAGGAGGCACTTTTGTGATGAGTTCAAATAACAGGAATTACCTCAAATTTGCAAATAGAGACCTTTTCTGTCCCCAGATTACCGTTGGAGTTAAAAATCAGATTGCCAATGAAGATTTAGTTGCCCAAAAACTCATGCATCCCTCTCTTTGACATTTTGCGTATGTCACAAATTTTTGTTTCTTTGGCATCCATACGCAGCACTGTATTTTCCTCAAATCTAAAGTTTAAAAAGTCTTTATCGGAAATAGTAAATGGTGCTCTTGCGGTAAGTTTCCAAATAACTGCAAACAATTATTGGTGCTTTGTGTAACCCCCGTTCATGTGGATAAACATAAACATTTCCAGGCAAGTTTACCGAAACATGGAGAGAAAAGGACTCTGCCGAATCAATATCATATTTTAAAAGATTGCCCTGTTTTCAGGTGAATTTGTATGAGTTATGTCTCTGTGGTGTTCTAATGTTGGGCCTTAAAGATTACTATCTGTTGAAAATGACAACTTTATCTTTGTTTAACATTATGAGTTCAAATAAGGTTTAACATTTTGGAAATGAAACACTTTTTAATCATGCTACTCTTTGGCTTTCCCAAAGTAAAACATTGTGAAGAATCCGATGACTGAAAATGATGTGCATTGTCCCTTTTTGTAGACTTCTTCTCAAGCGTTATGTAGGTTCATGTTGACGGCTTTCAGAGCATTTTAGGAACTCTCAAAACGATCATCAGAAGTTTTGGGAACATTAAGTGAGAAAGTACTCATGCTGTTCGTCTTTTGAATTGTGCAGGTAATTAAAAAATACTCCACATTACAGTTACCTTTTTTTTGGTCCTATATACGTGTAATTGTCAAAGCTTTAAAATCGTTTTTTTTTTCTCTATTGCTCATCTTTTAGCACACAGTTTTTGCTGGGGGAGCTCCATAAATCCTTTTCAGTGTAAAGCAAACCAAAGTTTCTGATTAGGGTGAAAGAGGAGTCTTCTGATGAAGCGTTCTCGTTATAATTAAACGCGCTCAAACCTTACTTTTGACTTTCAGTATCATAGACCACACAAACAAAGCTTCCACATATTCATATGTGGAGTGTAAATGATATACCTTGAAATGTTTTGGTGTGCATTATGCCCAATATATTTTTATTTATAATTGAAAACCCGTCATCGCTTTTCAAATATCATATTTGAAAATGATTGATGGTGATGTTCCAGATTATGTTCTCAGGCTGCCTGTGTCCTGGTGTAATGATTCATTACCACCTACCTTACTGTGTTTGCACATCGCTTGATATACTTCCTTGCATTCAGCTAACATAAGTATTGAAAATGGTAAACAGTGTGCACTACTTGAAAATAATAATGTCCTTTGCAAGTTTCTACACATCCTGCCACTTGTGCACAGTACAGTGTGTTTGATGTAACGTTGACCTCCTTCTCTGACAAGGCAAAATAAGGAACTTTAGGTGCTGACATCAGTACATTTGAGATAGACTTCTTTGTTGTGGTACAGCAGTAGAAAATGTTGCCCAGTTTTAGAAAAACAATGAACTAAAGTGTGAGCTCCACGTGAAATTGATCTGTTTCCAATAAAACATTTTTGTAACATTTACTGCCAACTGTCATAATAACTTGAACATGCTCTAATTCCCAACAGAATTGCCATTCTAATAAAATATGGTCCACACAGTATTTCATCAAGACCTTTTGAACACTTTTACTTATTTACAATATCCTGTATTCAGTGCGAATACCGGGGAGAAACTTAATGCTTTGTATATCTGGAACTTTCGGACAAAAAGCTTCTTCAGTGTAGAGCCTCTGAAGGTTTAACGTGACCAAGTCTCTGACAGCACCATGACATCTTAAGCTCTCGGATCTGTTTGACTGGAGGTCCCTTGCTTGGAAGCACTTTCCAAATCCTCTGCTGCCGAGAAGACGCCGCTTTGAACGTTGTTTATGTGGAGTTGTGGGCTTTCTGTCATCTGCTGTGTGTGTTTGATGAGGGGCTGACTTCTTCGTCTGCGTAGCCACTGCTGTCTGACTGCATGCTGTCGCCCCGGACCACTTCACCTACACAAAGACACAAACACCGTCAGGGAACAACTCCGTGCGCTGTATGTCACTGCACACATGCAGCTGCAGTCTGACCTGAATAGACACAAAGGCACATACAGTATGTTCCTAGTGACAAATACACCTGCACATGTGCTTACACATGCATCCTTTTTAGGCATACATTTGTCTAAACTTTTCAGTTCCTTACCCGTCTGACCTCGATGCAAGATCTACAGCGAGCCTAAAGTAATATATTCAAGTTTAGCAAGACATTTCGTGCATTTCTACAAACATCTTTGTGTAAACGCTGAGCAAAAGTGTTCGGGACACAGCAGCTGTCACAGCGTTAACTGACAACACCCTTCACACATTTCTAATTGCTTGAACTGGGTGCTGAATGCTGTTTTCTGTTGCGAACGAGGTCAGCAATTTGGTGACCACACAAACTGCTAATCATTATTGGAAACGGCTATTTTCAAATCAGGATGAGTCATGTTCCTGTAAAATATGACTGCAGTGTAGCAAAGCAACAGCTGTAACTATTGCCTGTGACCTGTCGTCACGCAAAAACTTCACACAAATAAAATACAAGTATACTTCACCTTTGTATTGATGTTTTTTGGACAAGGGGGAGGTTGTTCTTGTAGTTTCTGATTGTCCAAAATCTTCCTCTCCTGCACTATGCACCTATGGAGACGAGGTATGAAGCACATTATATACTGCATGTCTATTCTGACTGATAATTATGGAACTATCATGAAACGTTTTCCACCATTAGGGTCAACTGTTTAGCATACAAAGCAGGCAATGTTTGCATATAGCTTTAATTATTAAGAAGAAGGAAGAAACTGTCTGAAAGAGATATTTTGCTTAGGATGATTTATTAACAATTGATCTATTATTATTATTATTGACTATTACCCATAACACCACACCAAAGAGCCATGTAAAATGAGTACACAGCCAGAACCAAACACCACCCACTGAGAAAAGCGAGAGTAAGAGTAGTAAGAGTGTATTTTGGATGCTAGAATAACTAGGATGATAGTTTGAACTGGACAATATTAATATGACATTCCCAGTATTTTTAATGAATCATTTCATCAATTACAATGTTGTCAATCAGAAACAAGTTTGTCTTTATAAATGGAGCTACGCAAGTTAAATACTACACATACAATAAATATTGCAATTGCAATTTATTCTGTAAAAAACAAAAATATCTCAATTAAATACACTCTACACATGTGCAGTACTGTAACTACCGTACCTCCTCCAGCTCAAAGGAGTTAACCTGTTGCAGGTTATTGGAGATGTTCCCTAGGCCCCGATGTGTCAGTGGATTCAGGTACCGGCTTTTCCCCTCATTGAATGACCCCTCACATGTTTGGACAGGCGGGACAGTTGAAGTAGGACTGGAACCTGGAGCGGTTATGGAACAGGAAGAGACATCATCCCCATCCCAGCCAGTCACAGTGATGCAGCACTGGGTGTAGCTACCACTGGGAGCCATGACAGGAAGTGGTCTGGATGCATCCAGCTGCATGGCTTCCCCTGAAGAGGCAACGTTGCCTGTGTGCGAGTCCTCGTCAGGCTCAGAGACAGCAGTTTGTATATGGGGTTTATGTGATCCAGGACAGGATCTATCTATGATTTCCGTCTCAGAGGAGATAAGAGGTAAAGTGTTTGTCTTTGGACTATGTGTGCAGAAAGGCGCCTGGTGTATACTCTCGACTATCTGCGGGCAGATAAGATCATACGTAACCTTGGCAACTGGTTTCAGATCAGCAGTCCTTGTGTCACTTTGAGTTGAACATGTGTCCAGGTCTGGCTGACGTGACAGAAACTGATTATCTGTTTCTATCACAGTTTCCCCTGATAATGATGATGCTAGAGATGTTCTTACACAGTGAGTCCCGCTGTCAAGTTCTGCGGCTTTGACACAGTTTTTATCTGCATCACCGTTATCTGTTTGTGTCCTGCGCTGCATCTCCTTATGGCAGATTTTATTTCCATTTTGAAGAGTGTCCGTGTCGGCCACGGTCTGCTGTGTTTGCTCCTCTTTCCCACTGTTACAGGGTTTATCTTCATCATCCATGACCAGCCTAATATCCACAGCTGAATTACTCCTATTATATTCCCCCAAATCCAGTTTCTTGGTAGCCCCAGTCTTGACTTTATCCAGGACTATATCCACAACATCAGGGAGGCTGGAACGTTTCATGGGCGAGGGCTGCGGAGAGGTGGAGTCTGACCCGCGAGGAGAGCCGGTGTAGAGACACATCTTGGAGACGGTGTCCTTTAGCCTCTCCACTGGAGAACGTGGCTCGCTCCGGACGCTGCTCCTGAAGCGTTCGATCCTTTCCACGGGAAACGAGGAGAAGGTAAACTCTGGTGTAGCCAGTTTCTGTAGAGGAGTGCGGGACACGTGCGAGTAGAGGGAATAGAAAGCGTTGGCCATTGCTGTGAGCACTTGCACTTGTCTGAAACGACCTGTGGAAAGAATCAAATGTAAATCAATAAAAGCAATATGGATCTCACATCAAACTGTATTATACAATTCACGTGACAAAGAAAAGCTACGGCAGAGTGATTTATTAACTCCATAGTCTTACTAGCAAGAGAGAGGCTGGGGTCTTCCTCCCGTATCCGCCGGAGCTGTGAGTCCAGGAAGAGGCGGAAGTTGATTCCCTGAGCCAGAGAGGGGAAGGTGAAGAAGCGAGGTGGGATGCGAACGGTGACTTGTGGCTCATCGCAGCCGAAGCCCAGCTCGTACAGCGTCTCCTCGGCATCCTCCGAACACAACTGTAGGATCTCCGATACACTGGTGTGCATGTGAGAGAAAAGGAGTGACACAGTTTTGTTTCATGTTCAAATAGCTTTATGTAAAGCCCTTTGAGGCAAATGTATGATTTGATTTAGAGAGTTACAAAGTGCTTTACAAAATAATGAACCATGTAACTAATAAATACAAATGAAATCAATAAATAAAGAAGAAAAAGGAATGAATAAAATAAAGACAAGCCATAAAAAGAAAAGCTGAAATTAAACTGAACTTGGAAAGCTGCAACTTGTCAAGCAGGTCATTCAAGGAGCAAAGAGCCTGTTTATCAGTCTTCAGATCTACAGAAAAACAGTGTTGGAGCCTCACCTTGATGTAGTTTTACAGGTGGAGGAGGAGAGGCAGCTGGAGGCCATGCTGTTGCCCAAGTTCAGTGACGGCAGACATAGTGCCTGACGAGGGGTGCTATAGACAAGACGTGAAAAGTTATAATGCATATGACCTACAAATTAGATGTGGAAGAAACATACAATAATCTTAACTATTAATCTTAATAATGATGCGAAAACCTGTAATTATGCTAAAGTCAGCGGGAAAGCCTCGCTGATTTACATTTACACAAGGAAGAGCTTGGCCACTGACCTGCAGGTGGGTCTGCTGTGACCTTGTTCGGAGGAAAGATGCCGTGCGAGGCTTCATGGTCAGCGCAGAGTGAGGAAAAAAGAAAAAATAGCAACAGTCCATTTCTTTTAGGGTTTTTTGGTTTTGATTTAGTAAATTCAGAGTCACACGTCTTTGAATACTCTTTCGAAACTATGAAAGCGTCCATTTAATGGCTGATAAATGAGTGATATCTCATTTACACCTCTGAATCATTTCAATAGAAACAGCCCCAGTGTGCAGGGTTGTAACCCAGACCTAAAGACATTAGTGAAGAGACTCTGCTGGAGTTTTACGTGTGGTGAGGTGTTGGAGTTAAACTGAACATGCATTTTGAACTGGAAACGTAGTTCATATGCCTCTAGATCTGACTAAAATGTGAGAAACATCAAAGATCCTAACATCCTAAACTTATTGTGTCCTTGTGCAGAAAACAGGAAATTCCTATAACTACATAACTATAAGATTACAGCTGCTACTCACCCAGCTCCAGGTGGAATTTCTCCCCCACTAAACACAGAAGCTGAAACAAAGAAGAAGAAGAAGGAGCTATCGAGCATCTGCATGTTGGTTTCACTGTTTATTTGCAAACCTGTGCCCTTACCAATATGTGTCTGTGTGTGTACGTGCTAGCCTAGTGAAATCTGGATTAACATCAAAGCACCTCATTATCACCGTGTGCCTAATCATGTTGACAGAAGCTGTCATACAGCTGTTGATGTAACCCTGGAAAAACCCGTACTGTACCAGGATGAATTCATATGTCATGTTTCGTAAAGATTAACTGATACAGAGGGTGTAAAGTTTTTCTGAAACTTAAAGTTGCTAAGCAATGAAATGAAAGGCGTTATACAATTCTTTACTCTCCTGTAACACCCAAACATTAAAAAAATTGATATTTCGACCATACAATGACAATTATATTACTTTCTTTTTTGGTGTAAATAATGTATTAACAAAAGAAAACTACTTCCCCCTCTACACCTTCCCTTCTCAAGGAATTTCATACAGTGAAACACTGGACATCTCTGTGAGATATTACAGTTGATATGCCCAAATGGGTGCAAACATAGGCTTGTTAAACATTCATGATACACTGCTCATTTTCCTACAAAGAAATTTCCTGCTTTGTTAGTTTCATTTGTGTTTCATTTGTGTGTGTGTGTGTGTGTGTGTGTGTGTGTGTGTGTGTGTGTGCTTACCATCAGCACCAAGACTCAGTTCATCGTCAAAGTTGTTGCCTTTCAGCACAGACTCTGGAGAAAAGACACACATTCATTGATTTACGTCAATTTCTGTGTTGTTGCATATTATAGTTACATTTTTTGAAACTAAACAAATTCCTGTTTTGAAATATTGTGTGTCACTGGTGTGCAGTGGTGGAAAGTAAGTATATTTTCTAAAGTACTGTACTTAAGTTTGAGGTACTTATATTTTCATTTAATGCTACTTTATACTTCTAACTCCAATACAACTCAGATATAAATATTGTACTTTTTAGTCCACTGTATTTATATGACAACTGTGTTTACTTGTCAAATATGATGCACTGTTGTAGGTTACACTACTCAACAGTATATCAAATTATTAAAATTAGCTCCACCATGACCAGCCACAACAATAAAATGCAATCCAATAATATAATGTATGATAGTACAACAGTCACAGGGGCCATTTACTATGACTTACAATATTTTTTACTTTTGATACACTTTGCTGATAATAATTTCCTGTGCAGAACTTTTGCTTTACTGTAAATAATTTTATATAGCAACAATGCTACTTTTACTTGAGTAAAGGATGTTCATACTCACCAAAACTCAGCTGACTGGCGTTTCCTGCGCGGACCTGGGGCCTGTAAAACATATCAAAATATTTAATGCATAAATGCACGCACACACACACACACACACACAAACACACACACATATATATATCCGGTCAGTGTCATATGCATGTTTCTTCTTTCAAATAAGTGATTGCATTTGCATAGATAGCCTCATCTAAAAGCAGCCCAGCAACAGTACATGCTTAGATCTACTCCCTAATCAGCAACAGGCTGCTGAGGTCTGTCGACTTCCTCTTGTAGAAATGTTCACATGCTGAGCAGCACGTAGGTCAACACCTCCATACTGATCTGGTCATTTTCAAGTTGAGTTCTCAGAACGCGTAAATTATCATGCCACTCCATTTACTGTGTTTTTTCTTAGCTTTAGGAACAATTTAAGTGCTGACCCACTGTATGTAGAACATCACCGACTACCACCAGCGCAGCTTCCCTATCCATCACTGATAATCGAGATATAAATACACGAATAATGTTTGTTTCTGCTGACTTCCTTCCTCCGATCCGTTTCACATAAGGAAGAAGGCAATGTTACTTATGTAATCATTTTACTCTAAACCACATGGACATTTTGAGAAGGTTCAAGTTGTGTGCTCTCGATAAAACAGCGACCGCAAGACTTTTAGTAATATTTTGGACCATGATCAGCATTGTCTTATGAAGTTGTCTGCATGCATGCATGCCATGATCTAGACTGTCATCTGTTGTGTCATTCAACACCGACAGATCTCCTGAGGACAACATTTTCCAATTCAGTAAAAGTCACTTCAGAGCACTCTGACATTATGGTTTTAAAGAACCGAAATTAGCTTATTTTTTTCCAATGGAAAGAAAAAAATCATAATCTAAGGCTTTTGTGGCGAAAACAATACTGTGGCTACCTTACCACACCGTCTTCCTGGAACACCTGGGCCCAGAGAGTTTCCACTTATACCTACTGTTAAACCCGTTTTCACACCTCGTCCTTCACAGCATGTTCGAGTCACTGCTAGAAAAATATCATCTTACAAAAAAACAACAAAAAAGTAGAAAAGTAAGCTGACTCACCCACAACCCTGGAGCCAGTTCTCAATCTTTCCTGTGAAGCATCCTGTGGAAATCACACTTAGCTTTATGACTAATCCTAATTAAATAAGCAATGTTCTTCATGTTCCTTTACTCAAAGTTAAAGAACTTTTCCCAACAAACATGCATATTGTAAATTCCTACGTTGAACATATTCTGTTGTGGAAAAGTGGAACCTGTGATTCCACTGAAGCAATACTGTATCTTTTGCTATTTCTAAAAGAAGACGTTTTTTATCTCTTCAGTTGGGCTATTTCTATTCATTTTATGTACTTGTGTAAGGACAGAAATTACAGTGATGATAAACTGGGCACATAATCTCCCACCACTTCTCCATGAAATCTATACTTTATCACGCTTGATCCTCAAGCTCAATTACACGTGAAGGGTTCCCTCGCGCTCTCCTCACCGTCAGAAAAGACATCGTCGTCTGCTATGGAGGCAGAGGGAAGGTTGCACGGCGGCCCGTCGGGGTCCAGCTCCTCCAGAGTGAGCCACTGCTGGCGGCTGTTGATCCAGGCTCGCCGCCTCACACTGGACACCCGGCTCTCCATTGCCTCAGTTCACGGACAGCCAGGGAACATGGTGGGGTCGAAGCTACATGGGCACAAGGATGATGAAATATGGTGAAACACAGACGACATATATTTGAGATTTTCACAGAAGTTTGGTTTAAAAGGGTGAGTGACACTGAAGAGGACCATGATATTGAGTTTTTTGTGCATTGATCCTTTATTATTTAAGTTAAGCTTTTTGTACCATAGATTATTAACAGGATGCTTCATCATAACCTGTATTCTTTGGCAAGTTGGAGAGCTTTTCTAGACTAAAACTTAACTGACTTGCATTAGCAGCTCCCACCTCTATGGCAGTCGAATCACTCTTACTGCTTTTAAATTGATATTTTTTTAATCTAAAACATTACTGAAAAATGTATAGTGTGAAGGCCTATTCATACAGACATATTTCTATGGATGACATTCACCAACACAGTAAATAGTAAATTAATATTACATAATTTGTATGAATACTTAATATGTGAGCCCAGCCAACCAGCCTAAGACGCGCAGCATGAAAAGTTAACAAATGATTCATACTGATTATAATTATGAAGAGAATGTATCTCTTAGAAAATATGGATGAATGTTCCACAGTTTGTTGTAATTCTAAAAGTCTTTATGATATTATCTATGGTATAAAACTTCCTCCACAACCAGCGATGAAAAGTGTGTGTTAGTTATTACGTTTTTAGCTGAATTAAACAGGCCTCTTCAGATTTTTTCCCCCCAAACTACAATTCAAAGCAAAATAGCGAAGCAAAATTACCTTCATCGACGCGGGTTTCAGTTCTGTCGGCGCTCTTTCTCCCGCTTCCTGTTGTCGCAGGTCTCTGAAACTTATGTGCAAACTCTCAAACTGCGTCTAGCTTTACCTGTTTTTCAGCGATTAGGATAATTCGCGACTTTCTGGTTATTTCCTCCGAATCATGTCAGCTATAGCCTACACGCGCGGTCGAATGAGCGCGCATCAGCACCACCACCACCACCATCACCAGCATCATCATCATCATCATCATCATCACAGAGGATGGGGTTTGAGCAGACTGGTAGGAAGTGACTTTGCATCTGGTCTGAAACGCAACCGTTTTATCAGCGTGGGCCGCAGCCGCTGCGACACATCCTGCAGACACGCACTCAGACGGACTCCAGCGGGTTTCTGGAAATGTCCCAGTTAAAGGTTGACTGTATAATTAACAGAAATGATTAGGTTCGCAAGATAGGCAAACTACGACCAATAAACTGCGGGTCGAATCTTCCAAATAAACCACGTTTATTTCATTTTATTTTTAAAATGAGGTGAGATAAGCGAACATTGGAGTGTTTGTAATTTGCTGTTTCGGCTCGACTCCCGCCCCCCTTTTTTTGGTTTCGATATGCGTGCTTACTCCTGTTGATGTTATCAAACGCCTACAGCTCTTTTTTTTTTTTTTTGGATGGTCTATCTAAATTTACTAACTTTTCTGCACCATTTGAGTCACATGTTATATAGGGACTATAATAAGCAGCCTAATTAGTGCTTTATAGATCAGCTATACTATTACAGACAACTTTTCAGGTTTTGGCTGCTGTTTGTCCTCTTTCACCACACGTTTCTAACCAAAGGACTGTTTGACCTCTTTAGGGCATCTGGACCAAAGTATATTATATATAATAATATATTAACTTAGATACCTTTATCAATGACATATTAAGTAGCCTACATCCACACACCCACTCCGTGTATATAAAGTAACCTAGCCCATTCTATATGCATTCCTTTGCACTATTTATCTGTTTACAGAACACTTGACTTGTAGGCTGTGTAGACATTGTATGTTGGTCATTGTTGCTTTTTTATACATACACACCTATTTTTCACTTTGCATGTACACATTGGTTCTATACAACTTAAACTGGGGTGTAGAAACGTGTATGTGTACATACTTGGCCAATAAAGCTGATTCTGTCTCAAGTACAGTACTTAAGTACAGTTTTGAGGCAATTGAGCTCATTTGCGTGTTTACTTGTACTTACACTGTTAGACTTTTTACTCTAGACTTTTTACTAAACTCATTTGACAGTCACTCATTCCTGTAGATGTCACAGCACAAAAAACACAGGTGTGGGCTACATAATAACATTAATGATGGCTAAATTCCATTTAGCTGCTGCAGCTTCAGGGTCCTGGTATTTATGGAGATAATTTTGTTTCATTATAAAACAGTCAAAAAAAGTGGTTTGTGAGAGAATCTTTCCACACTTTTGCTTTCACACTCTAAACTTTTGCTTTCAAACCCTGAAGTTTTGCTTGCAAATCTAAAAGTTTTGCTTTCAAACCCTAAAGTTTTGCTTTCAAACCCTAAAGCTTTGCTTGCAAATCTAAAAGTTTTGCTTGCGAATCTAAAAGTTGTGCTTCCGGTTCCGCTTTATGCCGTGGGCGGGACCTACGCTGAAAGACGTTTCTATTGGCCAGTTGTGATGTGAG